>SCLH01000461.1:51571-81294 GCA_004367855.1 Oikopleura vanhoeffeni | reverse complement strand
GTCCGGTCATACAAAAAACTTTTGACACCATTTTTTGAAAATTTCAAACAAATATCTCCTAGAATCCGAAGTTTGAACTCAATACAAATTGTGGTTAGCTCAGGAGTAACGTTTGAAAATCAGTAAAACCCGTCGGTTACTCCCTTAAAGTCAATTTTAAGGTTAATTTTTATCTCAAAAAAAGCTGTTTTTCTCTACTTTTTGCCAATTTTTACCCTTTTTCATGGAAAAAAAAATTTGATATTAAAGAAATTTTCGACTGTGTAGAGTTATTAGGAAACTAATTAGCGGAGTACACCCGCAAATAAATGAAGTTTATTAATATTGTTTTTAAAAAAAATTCTATAGTCGGGTTAAGTTGGAAATTGATGCACAGTGGAAAATGTTTTTTTGTATTTTTAACTATAGTTAGTTATATTATAAAATGGCATGCAAAATTTTTGATACATTTTTCTCCATGCCCAAATTTATCCAGCAGATTGGTACATTTTTTCAGAGCAATATTTGAAAGAAAAAAAAAATGTGAAATTTATTTTTTATATTTTATCTTCAATAAAAGTGTGTCATTCTTACAAACGTTTACAGTTTTATTTTCTAAACATAACCAACTATTTATACTTTTATTATGTAACGTTTCGATTTATTCATTTCAACCATTATTTAATAATAAGAAAGCGGACGCACAGATTTCAACACAAAAATTTTTTTGAACTTGAGTCTAGAACAGCTTTAATAAAGAGTATAAATTGGGCATGGAGAAAAAATGTATCAAAAAATTTTGCATGCCATTTATAATATAACTAACTATAGTTAAAAATACAAAAAACATTTTCCACTGTGCATCAATTTCCAACTTAACCGACTATAGATTTTTTTTAAAAACATATTAATAAACTTCATTTATTGCGGGTGTACTCGCTAATTAGTTTCCTAATAACTCTAACCAGTCGAAAATTTCTTTAATATCAAATTTTTTTTCCATGAAAAAGGGTAAAAATTGGCAAAAAGTAGAGAAAAACAGCTTTTTTTGAGATAAAAATTACCTTAAAATTGACTTTAAGGGAGAGTAACCGACGGGTTTTACTGATTTTCAAACGTTACTCCTGAGCTAACCACAATTTGTATTGAGTTCAAACTTCGGATTCTGGAGATATTTGTTTGAAATTTTCAAAAAATGGTGTCAAAAGTTTTTGTATGACCGGACCGGCCGGTATACCGGTCCAAAAAGTGATTTTTTGGTACAACTATATCTAGCTCCTGGATATCAAAAATTTCTCTTTTTTTTAGTATTAACTTTAATTTGTAAGCTTAACCCTGGAATCACAGAAAAAAAAGTTCCGCCAAGGCACCAGAGCCGATATATCGGCTCTACTTTGGACGTTGGTTACAGAAAGCTCAATGTAGTTGAAGCTCCAATTACTTTTGCAATAAGAAGTTGAGTAGTTATATTTTTGCATCAAACATTTCAAATTCTAGAATTTTGATTTTTAGTTCTAGAAAATATAGTTTGAAAAACACGGTGTAGACGCACAAGTATCTGCCCTACGTGCATTTTTAATCCGATTAGATCTTTATATCACCGATCAAAAGTTATTTGAAAAAAGTAAAAAAAAAATATGAAAAAATTACAAAATTTCTATGAAAAATGGCATTTTTCCAAATAAAAGCAGATTTATACACTTTTATTAGTATTTTTAAGTGATATAGTAATCAAGTGACAGTGTGGACATTTTTGATAATTAAATTAATTTTAATAATAAATGATTTTTTCATGGAATACTTAAATTGAAAATTTTGAAAATTCACTTCCAAAAAAAATATCTGTCCCAAGATACGAATAAATTTTACTGTTAAGTGTTTTGTTATGCCCGAAACACTTCCTAAAACTGGCTTATCTCACATTTGTATTTGATGTCTAGTTTCGAAATAATTTATCCGGAAGGAAACTTCGGCGAAAAAATCTCCAAAAAATCACTCCCCGTAATATTCGAACCAAATATCTAAAAAATAAATGAGTATTTTTTTCGGAATCACCGCAAAATTCTTTAAATGTGTTTGGAAGAAAACAATTCGGTGACATTTTTTTGCCTTTTTAGAGGTTTTAGGTAGGCTTGAGCCGATATATCGGCTCTATGATTCCAAGGGTTAACAGCGCTGCGTGCCCTGATTTTCAAATTTCTTGTTATTTAGAGAAATTTTCAAAATAATGGGTGTTTTTGCGCATTGTCGAGCTTTTAATTTTTTCTTCCTCATTAGCTTTTTAGAGGCACTCAAAGTATTTTACCTTCGAATACCAGAAAATTGTTATTTTTAAAAAGAAGTGAAAAATTATTTTGGTCGAAAATATAAACTTTGATGTTTTCTGATATAATTAGAAAATTCTACACAGAAAAATATTTTTATCACTGTTGTAACTTCTAAAAAACGATTTTATATGCGAAATGAATACATTTATTGTCAAATAGGTTAAAATTAGCACGCAACTATTTTAACACTATCATATATTTTATGATAATTTTGGAGCAAACCAGCCACGAAAATGACAATGCAACTAAAATCAGCTTTCTGTCATTTCGAGTTTCGAGAAACAGCTTCCGTCGGATACCCCAAATTTCTGGATCTGAGAAATTATTCGGAAATTTTTTTTTCGAAATTTAAAATTTTATTGCATTTTCAGAGTAATTCACAGTGATCTAATGCAAACAAAAATTAGAGCAAAAGGTTATTACTTCAAAAGATACAGTGACGGCTTTGCACTTTAATGGGGACGGGAAGTTTTTCAGTGTGGTACCGATTTCTAGAGAACGGCGCGGTGAAAGTCAATTATTATTTTTGGAGGCTCTAAGGAATCGTTATGGGCAAAAACATAGCTGGGTCTTGACATGTGGGTCACATCCGGTATACCGGTAATTACCGGTTAAATCTTAAACCTCGATATTGCGAGACCATAGGCCATAAGAAGTTCATTCAGCACCAAAGACACTAAAATTTTTCGGCGAATATTTCAGGGTCAAATTTTGTATATGACCAAAAGGTCAAATTTCAAAATGACCCTATTAGTCATATTACAATCATATGAAGAATTCATGACAATTCAAATATAAAATAATTTTTTTCTGATGTAATATGACCCCAGAATGTCGATTAAGGATTTCGGCCTCAATTAAACCTCGAAATTCGAAAACCGTAGCCTAAGAGTTCATTTCAGCACCAAAGTACACTAAAATTTTCGGCGAAATTTTCAGGGTCAAATTTTGTTATATGACCTTAAAAGGTCAAATTTCAAAAATGACCCCTATTAGGTCATATTACATATCATATGAAAGGAAATCATGACAATTTCAAATATATAAAAAATATTTTTTTCTGATGTAATATGACCCCGGAAGTCGATATCAAGCATTTCGGCTCTCCAATCTTAAAACCTTGAAAATCGAGAACCGAGGACCTAAAGTTCATTCAGCACCAAATACACTAAAATTTTCGGTGGATATTTTCAGGTGGAAATTTGTAACATGACCCCAGAAGGTTAAAACACGAAATGACCCTAATTGGGTCATTTATATGTACATGAAGTCATTTCACTGCAAAACCAAATTAATTAAAATTAATTTTTCTGATGTTATATGACCCTTTTATGACCAAAAAAAGAATTTAAGCATCAAAACCTTAAATATGACCTGCAAATGACCCATGAATTTATATCGATATGGATTAATTTTTGAGCACCAAAAGGACTTGACTTTCGGCATTTATTTTCAGGTTTCAAATTTTGTATATTGACTCCAAAGAGTCATATTGAAACAATAACCTTATGGGGTTTTATCACATTGTACATGGAACGTAATATATGGAACGCAATTTCATGGCGATTCCAAAATATGAAAAATGATATTTTGTTAGATTAGTCATATATGACCCAATTTCTATTCGAGAATACCCAACAATTCTTGAATTTGCAAGCAAAAAGCTATTTATTTTTTCGAATTTCATTGCTAAAAATGATTCTTTGGATCACTTTAACAGTATAATTTTTATATATTTGAAATTGTCATGAAATTTCCTTTCATATGATATGTAATATGACCTAATAGGGGTCATTTTTGAAATTTGACCTTTTAAGGTCATATTACAAATTTGACCCTGAAAATATTCGCCGAAAAATTTTAGTGTCTTGGTGCTGAAATGAACTCTTTAGGTGCTACGGTTTTCGAATTATCGAGGTTTAAATATTTGAGAGCGAAATCCTTAATACCGACATTCTGGGGTCATATTACATCAGAAAAAAATTATTTTTATATTTTTTGGAATTGTCATGAAATTTCCTTCCATATGATATGTAATATGACCTAATAGGGGTCATTTTAGAAAATTTGACCTTTTGGGGTCATATTACAAAATTTGACCCTGAAAATATTCGCCGAAAAATTTTAGTGTCTTTGGTGCTGAAATGAACTTCTTATGGCCTATGGGTCTCGCAATATCGAGGTTTTAAGATTTAACCGGTAATTACCGGTATACCGGATGTGACCCCACTGTCAAGACCCAGCATGTTTTTGCCCATAACGATTCCTTAGAGCCTCCAAAAATAATAATTGACTTTCACCGCGCCGTTCTCTAAGAAATCGGTACCACACTGAAAAACTTCCCCGTCCCATTAAAGTGCAAAGCCGTCAGTGCGGTTAAGGGGGTGGGGGAAACGCCAAATTAGATTATTTTTCAATCGGCTCTCCTGAACAAACTAAGAATGTGAAATTGTTCATTTTACACTAGATCGCGAGAAAGTTGTTCCCATGGTTACTACTAGAAAAAAAAACAAAAAATTTGACCCACAACGAGCTCTACTTGGGCACTAGAAAAGTGCAAAATCAATCCTTAAAAAAGTTATGTTTGGCTTCCGTCTATTAACCGATTCTTATATTTTTTTTTCAATAATCTTGTATTTTCATTATCTTAATAGACTCTCAAATAAAATTTTTAAATTTCGTCCCAGATGTGCTCAAAAAACGCAAAAAATCAACCACTTGCCACTTAAACATATGATTACTCATTCCTGGTACAATAACATTTTTCTGATATCGTTTGCTCAGTCAAGAGAAATGCTATATAAAAACTCTCAAGATAAAATTTCGAATTAACTTTTCAGCTAGTCTATAAAATCGCGATGTAATTCGGCTCGACAATTTGAGCAAATATCACGCAGTTTCATCTCGCACCATGTTCCTTTGTTACTTTAATTTTCTCGCAAATAACATTACCGACATATTATTTGTCTTTATTTTGTCAACCAATATTCATGAGAGGCCGTTGATTACTTTTTTGATCACGCCATCAAAAGTTTTTGGCGGTTTTCCGATTTGATATTTTAGCATCAAGCATTTACGGAATATGCATTGATTAGCATAAAACATAATGCCTTAAAAGCTGAAATAAATGTAATTTACAAAATTTTGTCACACGATGGAAGATGTTTGTAAATTTATATAAACCTGTTTAATTTAATATCAGCAAAAATGGTAAAAAGGGATTTAATAAATTTGCGAACCTGAAATTGCAAATATACGCGTGTACCACAAAAACACCGAAAAAGAGCTTATGAATTTGCGAGAACGAGCTAAAAAAATTGTAGAGACTGCAAAAAAAACCGGAGGACAGCCTATAATTTCCAAAAAACATGATCTCGAGTGAAACCTCGCCATCTACACCATGTTTTACCAGCAAAAATGATACTAATGTCAAATGGCACTGTTTTCAAAATATTTTGGTCAAACTTTTCAAATACTGGACATTGTGGCGGAATTGCCAAAGAAAAATAACGGTTGAAAAGACTGTTCATAAATATATTATATTTCGCATTCAGATTCGCAAATGAATTCGAAAAAATAGAATGCTAGAAGTAAAAATTCAAATTTACTCCAAAAATTTTTTCAAAAAATTTCAAGAGCAGATAGAACAACTTCTCGTGTGACCAATCAATTCTCGTAGTTGATTTACTAAGAAAACATGTTGTAATTTTTTTTTTCCATGTTTAGCCACACAGCTAGGAAATGCCGGTTGAACTTTGAAAAATTCTAGAAAAATTCTAGAGCAGATACGATTTTGGTTAAGACCATTGAATTTCTCGTTCGTTCGACTTAGTCAGAAAAATATTTTCATTTTCGATTTGTTTATTTGTATACTGCCTTAAAAAGGTCGCTTTCCCACCCCTTAAGGAAAAAAAAACTTGGAAAATTAAAAATTTTGGGAAATTTTTTGACATCGAAATTTTTTTTTTTTTATATTTTTTGGAAGCAACCAGCCACGAAAAATGACATGCAACTACAATTAGCTTCCTATCACTTCTTGAGTCTCGAGATTACAGCCTCCTTCGCGTTACCCCTTAATTGGCTTTGATGATTAAAAAATGTCCTGACTATCAAAATAAATGACGCCCCAGTTAACACCACCAATTTTTATTGGGAATTTTTCAGCAACCATAAAAAATTGCCGAATGCCACTTGGATCGAGTGTGACTGAGTAGTAAAAATTTATTCAAAAACCAGTCTTCAAAATGATTTAATCGCCGCTTGTTTTAAAACCGCGCGGCCTACCGATTAGTTGAACATTATACGGCAATTATAAAAGATACCTTAAAACATTTAAAATATGTGGATTATGGCCATATTTTTTAATGGAAAGAAAGTTTTCAAAAAAAAAAAAAAAAAAAAAACCTTTGAATTTTTTTAAAAAAAAAAATTTTTTTTTTTTTTTTTGGGGGGACCTTTTTTTTTGAATTTTTTTTTTTTGGGGGGGGGGGGGGGGGAAAAAAAATAATGTAAGGGAAATCCATGAAAAAAGGTTTTAAAGTGGCTATATCNAAAAATGTACCAATCTGCTGGACTTATGCCACCCCCTTAAACTTTATGGTAAAACATAATTATTTTCAATCTTAAAATACGTAACGTTGCCTAAATGGCCGTGGCTCCGTACCACCTTTTTTTTAACCCCCACAAGCTGTCTTTAACCTCATCCGCCTCCGCTTTAATGCTACCCTTTTTGAGCGAACAACATTTAGGCGACGTTACTTTATGCTAAATACCCAGGTATTTTCTACCTTTAGATTAACTGTCTTAGAAGAAAAATTACCATTTAACTACTGTATTTATGATACTTGTTCTTCCACTGCACATTTTTCAACGTTATAAATAAAATGCAAATATCAAATAACGTTGCCAAAATGGCCGTGGCTCAGTACCACCTTTTTTAACTCCCGCAAGCTATCTTTAACCTCATCCGCCTACGCTTTAATGATACCTTTTTGAGCGAACAACAATAAGGGGACGTTATAACGCGTTACATGATGTAAAACAACCTTGATGAACGGCAAAGGCCCGATGAAATTCGTTCCTCATTAGCAAATTTTACAAACTCTCAGACCTAATCGAAATAAGGTTAAGTGTAAAAACACGCCAGTTCAAACGTGAGCGATTTGGATTTCAAACATTTACCCTTTGTACAGTCAATGTTACTACAGTGCCCGATGTGTGAGTTTCACGAGAGAATCACAATGAGTACTTTAACAGGAAAGACATTTAGGCGGTTTTTAAATATTTACAGATTTCGGATTAAATTTTATTAAAAATATACGGTAACTGTGCAAGTCTTAAACAACAAATTAGAAAAGACAAAATAAGAAACTGAGAATAATTTCTGTCCAATATGTAATCTGATACCAAACGTCATTTTACTGCAGTAAGAATCAGGCCTTGAAAAGACAATTAGTTTGATAGAACCATTGGAATAATACAATAAAAATCTTCTACCAATATTATTATGGTTTTTACTTTCGCGCATTATTTGGAACCACGCCACCTGGTGTTCATCAGTATCTGTTCGCTCATTCTAAAATTTATTTATTGAAATTAACCTTTTTTCGAAAAATGTATGGAGACAATTATTTTTATTTTAACCCGTACGCTGCCAAATTGAGTCCAAAATGAATCAAACGTACGGATTAAACCGTGCTTAAATACAGTAAATTGTCTATAGAAAGCATTCTGTAACTGCGATGGGTCGGGCAATGAATATTATTATTTCGTGCAAAAAATATACTTTTTTCTTTCTTTGAAGTTCAAAGTTTGAACACCCTTAAACTTTTTTCTTGGTTATCACATGGACTATACGTCCCGAAATATGACACCAGTGGCCCTGGTGCAATTTATCACCAGGGGGTTAGATAACACTGGCTTTAATTTGGAAACTGGTCGAAATAATTTAAGGAGGTTCAAAACTACAGGTCATTTACAGTAGAGTATTTCAAAACGCAATTCGGCTGAAGTTTCGTATGATCATGCTATAGGTAAATTAATATGAAGAAATATGGGGGGATAGAGGGAATAATAAAACAGTTGTATAAAAATGAAAAGGGACTGAATACATTTAATTAGGTTAAACCGTGATACAGTTATTAAAGAAACTAAAAAGCATTAATGATAACAGTCTTTACATATAAAATATTCGCCAGAACAATAACGGCATCATAAGTAGGGATCGTCAGCTTGTAACTCGATTTTTTAAAAACGTTTCCAAATTTGACCAATATTTTGTGTCAAGGGTAAATCAACATAAGGAAAAATGAAAATGAATTTTACCTGTTTCAAAATGTCAACATGTGTCGCTAAAGAGCAAAACTTCAAAATTTGAGCATTTTATAAAATATACTTTTTTCACCGATAATTGGTTTCTGGAGAAAACCGATATCAGAGAAAACGACAATTACCTTTAAATTTTAAAAAATCACCACATGTGGCGCTAGAGAGCAATAATTATTCAAATGTAGGAAAATTGCCCACATTGAAATAAATATAAACATGATGTCTTGGGAATATCGAAGAACCTGCCTAGTGTAATTTTTATGTCAATAACAACATAAAAACATAGACGATTAACATAAAAATTACACTAGGCAGGTTCTTCGATATATTAAATTAATCAAAAGATGAAAAAAATCTGCCACCTGGTTCGTAGAAAATTGTTATCACACTCCAAGGGGAAACACAACGCTCGGTTTAATTTTATCAATTTTTAATAAAAATTTCAAATCCATTTTTTTACATAAAATTTAGAAATTCAAACTGAAATAAAAATAACTTGCTTCGCATTTGAACGTCCCGACATTTATGATTTGACAATTTCGTCAAAGGGACGTTTGAGCTGAGTCTGATGTGGGTAGTTCTTTTATGATCCAGGGATAATGACTTCAGCCAAAATTTCCCAGGAATTCTCCCTAATCATAAGTTATGAATCCTAAAAATGGTGTGGACAAAATGGGATTTCTAGACCTGTCCGCTTAGACAGACTCAACAGTATTTGAAATCATAACTTATGAATCATAAATGTAAAATACAGACTTTATGTCGGGGTTAAAAAAAATGCGTAAATTTTATCGAATAGGACAGGATTCACAGTACAGTGATGTCCGTTTATCAGGACGCGTCTTATCAATACTAAAAGTGCTGTACGGCGAAAAGTACTTTATTTTAGCATAAAAAGACGCCATAGTACGATACGTATGTAACATATGTATCATATAGAGGCATATTTTTATGGTACAGTCTAGAACTTTTCGCTGGACAGTACTTTTGATATTGATAGGACGCGTCCTGATAAACGGACTTCACTGTACATGGTTATTCAGTTTTTATTAGAGTTTTAACTCCATGGAGGCCATGTTAATATAATTTGTTGGCGGACATTGGAAACTTCAAAAAATTGTTTATAATATCATTCGATTTTTTAATAGCCATATCTACAGTTTAACCCTCATCATGTCTTTTTTGAAGAAAATTTATTGTAATACATTTTGAGGATATGGAATAGGAAGAAATTTTATCTGCTACAATCAACTCGGGGCGCAGCGACGTTCGTCGAAAACTTTTAGTCATCGTTTCCTATCATTTTGAAAGAAAAGCCGAATCCGAGATGCGTATTCTTCCACGCTTCTAGCGGTGCCCCCGAGTGGATAGTTAGTGAAGAAACGCAGCAATTTGGGCTTATATGAGAATTTAAACTTTCGTGCCCAACAAAACCGACAACAAAAAATTTGAATTTTCGTACGTATTAGCATATGTTTTTAATTTATAATTTAGGCTATAAAGTAATCCACAGGTAATTTTGGATATTCTAATGAAGAAATCTTATAAACTTTTACATTTTTTTGTGTACAGTAAGCGACGCTTAAACTTTGGCGTCTGAAATAATCCGAGTTTGTTAACCTCAACGGGCGCGTGTACTTTTATGTACATTTTTCTTAAATATCATCAAATACCCTGATAAACAGGTGAGTATACTACGTACGACTACACCCATAATATAGATATAAAATGTATCGAAAAACTTACAGTGAAGTCCGTTTATCAGGACGCTATCGCGCGAAAAGTACTACTGTACCAAAAAAATATGCCTCTATATGATACATATGTTACATACGTACCGTACTATATGGCGTCTTTTTATGCTAAAATAAACTACTTTTCGCTGGACAGTACTTTTGATATTGATAGGACTGGTCCTGATAAACGGACTTCACTGTATATTGAAAACCAGCTACGTAGTAGTTTTTTTGCTCACCCAAATCTGTGACGTCATGCCATTTGAAAATAGAAGAGAAATCAAATTATGTATTCAACACGTTCATAATAACTACAAATAGAAATGTTTTGTGTCTCAACCAAATGTCCGCCGATAAATGACCGTGAAAACTGGAAAAGGCTGGTTTTCAGAAAACGGCACAAAAACTTTTCAGACATATGACACCTTTTAGAGGTAAGATTACAGATTTTCGTATCTTAGAACTGAAAATATACTCACCTGGGGAGATTTTCGAGAAATGTTTAGGCAAGAACAATTTTTTCATACGACATCCCTACGATAGTCAAATTACATTTGATTTTAAATGAATTTAAAAAGGTGTCAAATTACAAAAAATAGAAATCAAAGAATTGGATCACAATTTTATGTGCTGTTTTTAAAAACCCACCGGACATCCCGTCAAGTAACAAATTTGCTTTATGTGTAGTTATTCTTTGGCTGCAACATTCGATATTGTTTTTCATGAAGTCAAAGGGTAAGCAAAAAGTTATATAATATAACTTATATCACATGATTTTTTAGTCTGATTTTTCGACTCACGAAAAACTAAAATAATTAATTTCGCCGTTTATTTATAAGGGATTTAGAGAACTAGAAATTATCATTTGATAACGACTTTAATTATTTTTAAATTATTTATAATCTATCCAATAGGCAATAATGAAATGAACAGTAAATTTGAAGAAATTTGAATGTATATTTATATTATAAGAAAGGTTTAAAATTGCTATTATTTGACTATAAGGTCTTTTAAAAAGGTTAAAAACATTGATTGTAATCGGCATGCAAATACACCAATGAGCAGATAGGCGAAGTAGACCAGTTTTCCCGGAACGATTTTGTTCACCCGATCGTATCTATAGATAGTTGGCTGCCACCTCCTTAAAATTGAAAGTCAGTCGTTATAAGAAAGATATAGTGTATATTCAGCTCTACCAGAAAATTTCTACGGTCAATTACACCTTCAGAGAGTTTGGGACTCTTATTTTTACCGAATATTGTCTAGTAAAGCTGAACAACGATGAATTATATGATTAAATTTACCTGATAATGATGGGTTTACTATTGACGATGATGGGAATAATCTGTACCACCCACTAACTGACCCTTGTGATAAATCCAAAGCACTCAACTGAAAAAAAATTTGACGAAAATGTAGAAAATTAATATAGAGGTACCAAAATGGTCCAAAACCCACGCATTTTTTTTAATTTATAATTAATAGACACTGAACATGAGTTTCTACAGTGCAATCAGAGTGAAAAAGCTGGATTCAAAACGAACTACATCCAACCTACATTATACCAATGCATAGACAAATTTAATAGCGACATTGTCAAAAACAGAAAATTACATACTGTCGTATGCATCTAAGAGGACAGAAATTATTTTGTCGTTTTGTCCACCTGAAAACGTGTCGTTTTGTCCATTTAAAAAAAAATTCACTAAAAATGCTCTAAAAAATCGAAAAATAGCTCTAGAGAGTCGTTTTGTCCTCTTAGACACATACGACAGTATATTATTATGGTTTCTTGAACACGCTACGTTTGTAGAACTTCTCGGATAGGGAATAATTTAAAAATATATATATTCCGTCACCCTATCACGCCGTCGTTCAATCTTATTTTTCCACGAAAGAGGAAACACGCTATTTAAAGCGAGGAAAAGCAACCCACTCTAAGGGTGATGAGAATAAAAAAATGTAAAAATATAGATTATTTTTTCTTAAATTATCTAGAACAAAAAGTTGTTGAAAAAGTAACTGGGATTTCTCAGCATCATATGTAAAACGAAGTATACTTCATGCGTATTCACCGACCTTCGCTAAATGATCAAAAAGATCATAAAAGTTTTGCTCTATTTTAATAGTGGGCCAAAAAATTAAATCTTTTCTGCCCACATAACTTTTAAAATCTTAAAAGATTTTCTAGATTATGAAAACTTTGAAGTCTTGAAACGACTATGAAATTATTTCTCAGAAACTTGAAGATGCTTATTTAGCGAAACGTTGTTTAATAACAAAACATACAGGGTGTAAGATTTTTCCCTTCTTTTTTCCAAATTGGAGAGCGATGAGAACGCTAATGAGAAGTATTAATTTTGGCAAAAACCTACGTCTTTCTCAGATTCAACCAATCAAAACGGCGGAAATCAAGTCTATCCAATTTGGAAAAAAAAGGGAAAAACCTTACACCCTGTATGTAAAATTTTATATATAAAATGTTTCCAGAATATTTGTTCACCTGTACTTGTGCCACTCCCATAAATGTCTTATTGTCTAGTGGTCCATAATCTGCCCAAACAATAGCTTGGATTGCGTCATATCCGGCAACTTCGGCTTGGTTAAATGAAATATTATGTTGAAAGTGTGGCGAAAGAGTTTTTCCGGCTTTTGGAGTTCGACTTTTTGAGACACAGCGAGCACCAAACATCAGATATAGTTTTATATATCTAAATAATAACATTGAAAATTCTGAATAAAAAAAGAAACGAGTAACAAAAAATTTAAAACAATATGACTTTTTAAGGCGGCGGTAAAAAACCGGCCAAAATTTTAAAGCTTACAAATGTTTCTTTCGTTATACCTTATTATTTATAAGGAATTGTATGACTTACGGCGAAGGAAGACTTTTATTTGATCTTGGCGCTTTCAATGATCGAGCTTGCATAATTGTGACAATCAAGGTTTTATGTTGTTCCTAAAAAGTTATAAAATTAAAAAACTTATAAGAATTAAAATGATAAAAATATCAATACCCACTACATTATTATGGTATTTAAAAAATTCTGTAGGGCTTGGCCAAATTTCTGCAGTTTAGTCTTTATAGAAAACACCACAGTACTTATATATCATGTATCAAATGGCTTGTTTTTTTCCGACAAGTCTTTGTCTAGTTTTGCTTTAAAACTTACAAATACATGTATACAGTATACTTTACTGTATCACATTTCTTTCTCGAACAGATTGTCTCATTGTTTTTCAAAATTTTACACAAAAATCGGAAATATTGGCATATTCGGAAATATGAGGAACCCCTTTTGTACTGGGGGCCTATATAACAGAAATTATTTTAGCTAAAAATGGTGATTTTGCGTAGGTTAAATTTGGAAATATGGGGAACTTTCGGAAATATTGGGCCGGAGCTATTGGCCCCCCTGTATAGCACTGATTATTATAACAAGCATGTCAAAATATACATGTTAATGATTAAAATTCACTTTTTATACGATATCAACTAAAATAATAATGAAAATATTGAATAATTATAATTTATAAATTAAAATGAGTATTAATTTTCGTTCGATTTACAGATCAAAGGTATTGGTGACAAATTCGAAATTAACCGTGGTTACTTTAAAAAAAAGCTACCTTATAAATAAAACTAAAATTACATTTTCTGCCAAAATTTTCACCTTTTCAAAATTTTTTACTCAAGTAAAGCCAAGGCTATTCAATTCAGTTAAAAATTTGACACCAAAAATCCTGTTCACCATGATTGTCAAAAAATGAGTTTTCTGTGAATTTATGATTTCGGACATTTCACTCCAAATCTCTATATATTATCAAAATGTAAGGATTTTGAAGCAGTTAAATTTTCTTATACCTGTAGAGTTATTTGTAGTTCTCCGAGAGAACCAGCTCCTAATGCCTGTCTACCAGCCACCTGTCCAGGCCCTAGTCCTCCAACAAAATCGGCTAATAGACGAGAAGGTTCAACACCAGAATTAGAGCTACCATCTTCAGATTCACGAGATGGCTCACGGCTAAATAGTATATGATAGTAGGGTTTTTTGAGACATCGTAATACGATGATCGTATATAAAATTTCAATTAAAAAATTGTTTTTTCAACGTTTCGGTTAATTCCATTATCAAGGGTGAGAAATTCTCACTTTTAATAATGGAATAAACCGAAACGTTGAAAAAACAATTTTTTAATTAAAATTTCATATAAATGGTAGTATGTATTAAAACTAAACCAGTTCAAAAATTGTAAAAATTCTGTTGGAAAATATGCTTACCTCAATAGGGGTCTTGAAGCGAGTAAAACAGGTTGGGAAGAATGTGAAGGAAGATGAGACCGACGGGTTGATTCTTGAGCTTGGAGACCTTGTACAACGGATGTTGAGGTAGACGTATGAAGTGTTCGCATTTCACCTATAATAAAATAATTTTCAAATCAACTATTTTTGTGTATTTTCATTAATTAAAACAATAAAATTGGTAAAAATTTGAATAAATTTTTTCTACATTTTTTACCAATTAGAAAATTAAAAGAATGTTGTCGCGTTTTTTAGAAATTGCTAAATTAAAAAGATAAAATAAATTATTTTCTGCGTTTTGTTTAAGGGGGTAGCAGCGATGTGGCAGATTGGTACATTTTTTCGGAGTGATTTTTGAAAGAAAAAAAAATGTGAAAATTTTTTATTTTATTTTTTATCTAAAATGAAAGTGTTCATACTTGCTAACGTTTATATTTTTAAATTTCTTACATACTTAAGTATCTGTTAAAATATCAAAAACCACTTTTCATTACAACTCCATTTCCTACTTGACCCGATGTGGGATTTTTTTTAAAGACAATATTTATAAACTTCAGACATTGTCGGGTGTAATGCACTAATTAGTGGGAGAATCATTATCAACATGCAAAAATTTCTTAAATATGAAAGTTTTTATTCCATGAAAAATAGAGAAAAACATCTTTTTAGGAAAAAAAATTGACCTTCAATTGAGTTTAAATATAAAAAAATGTCCTGACTTTTAAAAGTTAAGTAGCCTATTACACCCGCAATTTTATACAGATTTTTTAAAAATAATAAAATTTTTATAAATTNTTTTCTACATTTTTTACCAATTAGAAAATTAAAAGAATGTTGTCGCGTTTTTTAGAAATTGCTAAATTAAAAAGATAAAATAAATTATTTTCTGCCTTTTGTTTAAACATACTTATGTTAAACATACCTTGGTATTTGTTTAGCAGCGACAGATTTGACTTTGCCACCACAAACGAACCGTATGAGATATCACTGATATCATATGTTAACATATCAAAAACATTTTTTTTTGCATCCAACTGGAAACTTAAATTGATGGGGGGGGGGATTTTTGCTCCACCAGGAAGAAACTTTTCAAAATTTTATTTCCCAATGAAATTTTTTTTTAATTGTTTTCAAACTGTTTGCAAAGTTCAAACTGTTTGCAAAAAAATTGTGAATTTTTTTCCATCGGTAGAAAAAAAACGGTAATCTCTGAATTACTCATTTGTGATATCTCATATGCTTCGTCCGTGTTGACACAGTCAAATCTTTCGCTGCTAAAAAAAGTTACCTTAACCCTTGTGAGCATATAAAAAAAAGTTCCTATTGCTTTTGCATTAGCAAGTTGAAGGGTTTAATTTTTGCATCCAACATTTCAAATTATACAAATTATAGAAGATTCTTAAAACCTGGCTAACCTCAGATTTGTGTTTTATGTCTAGTTCCGAACTAATTTTTCCGGAAGTGAAACATAGGCGAAAAATATTGATAAATCAACTCACAACATTCGAAAAAAAAACAATTATTTTTTTGGAACCTAATCAAAATTCTTTATAGTGTGTTTTAATGGAACGATTCTACGATCACTTTTTTGCCCTTTTTGGATGATTTTAGGTATATTTTAGGTATATTATATATATGCTTGAGCCAATATATTGGCTCTGTGCTCAAAAAGGTTTTAACAATTTTAAAACTGAAAAAATTGAAACAAATTGTTTTTAAATTTTTATTTTTCAAATTGCGTTTTTTATGCAATTTTAAATGACAAAAACAAATCTACAAGCAGTTTTGAATTGGTCAGTAATCTGGCCATAAAATAGTTGCAAATAACGTTCGAATTGTATACCTTATACTGTATAAGTTATACGGTTTACCGCGGTAAACCAGACACGTATTCGCAAAACTTTTGGATGATGAATACGAAAGGAAAATAATTTTTGATTTTGAACGACTGGTAATTTTTAACAAACCTTGATGCCTATTTCTTTTTGACTGTGGAGTAAATGACCTCTCAACTGATTTTGTTCTTCCAATTTCACCTAGTCTGGATGATAAAGGATTGGTTTCTTTTGCGAAATTGGTTTCTGCTACGAAATTGGTCAAGAAATGGAATTGAATATAATTAAAATGAATACAGTACCCGATATGTAAAATCGGAAAACTCATCGCGTCAAACGAGTTTGGTCTGACCAATCGGATTCTCATCACGATTTAGAAAACAAGTCTTGTGTAATTTTTTTATGTTAAGCCCTTCAAGCTTGGTCCTTATTGGTCAATTTAAATTATCGCGCAGGTGGGGTTAACATTGTGTATTTCGGGGGTTAATGAAATCTCGTGGTGATTCCACACATCGGAGACTGTACATAATTAATAATTGAATATAATTTTTTGTAATTTCCGGTTCAAATATTTTGGTATAGTAGTGTTGTTTGAGACACTAATATGTATTAATTTGTCGATAAAAAAATTGTTCTTCAGCATTTCGGTTTATTCCATTTTCAAGCGTTAAAAATAAATGAGATACAAATGTTTTTTGCTGCATCTGTATCTTATTTTTTATTAACTATTTTAACTGGAGTTAACCGAAACGTCGAAAAAACAATTTTTTAATTGACGAAGGTAATTTATTATTTAGGTCGTACGATTTTCACTGAAACCGTGAATCACGGTCCGTGATAAAGACCCAATTTTTTTTATTTTGAATCTGACAATGCTTGAAAATGGCCGCTCCCAAGCCAATGTTTTACTTTAAAATAATTTTTAGGGATTTTTCCAAAAATCTGCAAATTAATTAAACATAATCTTGGGCCATTGTTTAGCGTTGTCAGATCCAAATGCAAAATAAAAAATTTAGGTCTTTATCGCGGTTTCGGCAAAAAATAACATTTAAAATCGTACGACCTAAATAGTAATTACTCACCAAATTATTAAATTAGTTAAGTGACCTTTTCCTGTAGGCTCCTGGGTAGAGGCAAATGTAGGTAAAGTGTTATTTTGAACATTGTTTGAAGATAAAAGTAGATTCGGTAACTGAGCTGATGCAGCCCTTGGAAGTGCGGGTAATTTACGACGAGGACGAGAACCGGAACGAAATTCTGGACGAAAATCATTTTCTTCAACACGACTGATAGAATAACTTTTTAAAATAAGTTTAAGTAAATTATAGAAGAGATTCTCTACTAGCAAGGCGAAAAATGTCGCTATTCGATAAAATGGGAGATTTCTAATTTTTGTTAATTTAGAAAAATGTGTGCGAATTGAAAATTTTAGGAACGATATTATTTCAGGCAAAAAAAGTTGTTTTTCACTGTATTATCAAAAATATAAATTATTAAAAGTATTGCTTAAAATTTTATTGTTGTTAAATTTTCAGTTTTTTTTACTAAATTTAGTTTTTGTTTTGAAAAGTTAGTGAACTATCATTTTCTGCTAATATTAATTGAAAAATTATTTTACCTAGGTCCGGTTTTTTTTTATAGATCCCTAAACGGCGTTTGAGATAAGTCAAGATCGGCACATACGATCTCCCTGATATTTTGGGTCATGCAATAACTTTTTACTGTGCGTTGCCTAGCAGAGCCGCTTTTTTCGATTTCCGATTTTACCGGTTTTTCACCGGAAATTATCGGTTTCTCGAAAACCGCTCTAACGTTTTTCATGAAACTTACAGGGTAGGGTCTAAAAAAATCAAGGAACCCAAAAAAAATGTCAAAAATGAAATTTGACTCCAACAGGGCGGTCTATTACATGATTTTGCTATCTTCAGATTGTATGAGTGAAATTCGGCCGAAATATGGCCATGGGTACAGTTTGACCTCAGGAATTCAATAAATTTTATAAAAATATGACACCGATTAGGGCTCATATGATGATTTTGGTATTGATTTTGGTATATTCTAACAATTAGAATAGTAGTTAAGAATATCTTACGTTTCTTACAAATGTCTGCTTAGACGCACAAAAATTTAGAAATTAAAGAAAATGCAAAAAGACACTAAAACGTCCGCTTTAGACAAATACGACAGTAAATTTCTACTAAAAAAAATATTTTTTTTCTCATGCTATCATTTTTTGTTAATTTCCTAGATTAAGAAAACTATAGTTCTTTACTTAATTATTAAAAATAACTAAAGATTACCTGGATGACCATGGATGCAATTTAAACCATCTTGGTCTGGCGTCAAAAGGTAGGTCAACTAAACCAACCAAAGCTCTGCTTAAAACGTTTCTTTGATCGTCACATAAACTGATTTCAAGTGCCAATCTGAAATACAAATTTAATTCGGGTCAAGTTAAAATAAATTTTCAATTATGATTTTGAAAAAATTAAATTTTGTGCCTGTATTTTACAATTTTAAATAGAATTTTCCATAAGATTTTTTTTAAATTTTACCAGCACAAAAAAAAATGAAAAACCATCTGCGTTCGTACACGGTAACCGATGTTGTAATATGACACTTGCGAGCAGAAAATCAAATCAAAATGACATGTATAGGGTCATATTACAAATCAAATGAAAGATAATTTTAATGCGAATTTGAAAATAAATATAAATTTTATTCCAAAGTATTAATAATTTTCACCTTGCTAATGCTCTTTTAGGCAAAGGTCCCCATCCTATAGCTGTTTGTGATGTCCAACACCATCCCCCGTCTCTGGTCTCAATTGCGTCACAACTGGACGCGGCCGTTCTGCGTCTGGCGGCTCGACCTCTTCCCGGGTGAACCAAACAAAGTCTGATCGCCGGAGGGCCCATATTGTGCGATACGGGAGAAACTCGCTCAATTGCGGAGACTAAACGACCTTCTCCGTCTGAGCTCTCGGCCAGATTTTCCCACCATAATTTAAGTAAAACTGCGGCAGTGTCTAAGTCCCAAAATCCAGAGCAGGATGACCCACCTTCTGATGGACAATCTGTTTCGAATGACCTTTTTGGAGTTTATTTAAAAATATTTCACATATGCGTTTATAAACAATTGAAGTGTTTTTTTTATTTCAAAAAACATGTTTTTAATTTTAGTGTTTTCAGATTCTTTTTTGAAAACTATATTAGAAATTTAATTAAATTTCAGAACTTTCGTGTTTTTTCCGAAAAAACAAATCCAAAATTTTCAAAATATTTTTTCGAAAAAAATTATCAAATTTGATTTATTGAAATTATTCGAAAAAGTTTTCAAAATATTCTGTTCAAAATATTTATTTCAAAAAAAAATTATCAAATTTTATTTTCGAATTTTTTTCGAAAAATTATGAAATGTAGTTTTTGTAAAAAAAAATATGGAAATCCATTTTTTGTTTCGAAAATTTTGTTGTCATTATTATTATAGGAAATTCGAAAACATTCAAATTTCTCACATAAATTGTTTACAAGATTTAATTTTTTTCAGAAAAACTTTTCGAAATTTAAAAAAAAAAATTACAAATCTAGTTTTTGTTTCGAAAAAGTTTGTTTTATTATTATTTTATAAAATTGGAATAAAATTCAAATTTCTGCTCATAAATTGTTTAAACAAAACTTATTTTTCTTCAAAAAAGTTTTCAAATTTTTCTATTAAACTCGTTCCTTCTATGCCATTCATCTGAACTACTGTCAAATGGCCCTAAATGGCCTCTATGTGGAGGCGATGATCTCAAATCTGGCTGTGATCTATAATAAACACTTTTTGGCCCTTTATCTTGTTTTCCATGCGTTATTCCATGTAGCGATGAGTCATCTGGTATCGACGGGTGCCTTGGAAGAAATCGTCGTTTAGTGCGTGCTTTTGATCTTTCTGGTAAAGTTTGAGATTTTTGTTCTAAATTTTTTTCCTCTAAAATTATATTCTTTTGTGTCATGTTGAAATTAACAGGAACGGGACCAGCTCCAGGGTCCTCAAATGATAAACTAGCTACTCCAGAATCTAATTCGCCCAACGGGGGCGACCTCTTAGTTTTTCGATGAGGGTCAATTTTCGACCCAGAATTTGGAGGTCGATATGACCTGCTCTGTTCAGACCTCGACGCATGCCCTTGAATGTTTTGACCTATTTGATTTTCTTGAGTTTTCACAGGTGATTGAATAGGTTCACCTGTCCTGGATATTCGAAAATTGCTAGTTTAGGGATCGGCAACAAATTGCTATTATTTTTCGCTAAAAAGCCTCCATGCGAATCCACGGCATTTTTAAGCCAAATGGATAGTCAGGTGCAATCTAAAAATGTCCACAAAAAAAAAGTTACCAAGATTATTTCATGAAAAAAATTTCATTTTCCATGGAAATTTTGGGAAGAAAACGTCTTTAAATTTAAATGGCTTGTTTCAGGATAAAAATTTGAAATATCACGCTTTGAAACAGACGACCTAGTAGGATGGGATGGGGTAACAAATTCCTGCTAGCGTGCATATAAACCTGCACTTTGGTAATTCGAACTGTTCGTTACGTTTAAGCGGACAATTTTAATGTCCAAAGTGTCGGTTTAAATGAACCCTTGAATGACTTTTTAAACCAAAGCCGTCTTTCTAGGACGTCCGTTTAAACGCACTATGCCGTATTTTTAAAATCTCATTATGTAAGAAAAGATTTTTTTTTCGAACTAAAATTATAGATATTTAAGGATTCACGCGTCCGAAAGTAGAAATTAATGTTTTGCTCTTTCTAGTTACAGTAGAGTGTCTTTAGTGGGACGCGTCCTAAGGATTTTAAAAATACTTTCCTGCGAAAAGTACTTTACTGTTCCCTAAAAATACGCCATGGTACGATACATATGTTACATACGTATCGTACCATGGCGTATTTTTAGGGAACAGTAAAGAAATTTTCGCAGGCCAGTACTTTCAAAATTCTTAGGACGCGTCTTACTAAAGACACTTTACTGTAGTAGAATAAGAATTATAGTCAACAATGGTCCGAAAAGCGAGTGGTTCTCCAAGCCCTCAGTTTCGCGTTTGGTCAATAAGTTCGTTGGAAATAGGGGTCAAATCCGAACGCGAAACTAGGCGCCTGGAGACCTTTTTTAAGATATGATAAATTGTCTGGGTAATTATATTTTGCCGATCCTTTTATTTCCATTACTTCCAGGCTGTTCTCGTTCACTTGTCTGTCGGATCAAACTCGGTCGTCTAGGCTGCACCGAATCAGGGGGTTTTTGCGGCTGGTAATTTGCGGGATTATTAGCATTGCCAGGATTGTAATTCCCGGATCCCTGGGGGTTAGCATTGTCCGTGGGGATAATTGAAGACGTATTCGAATTGGAAGAAAGGCAACCTGATGACCCGGGGTTGGGAGAGTTTGTTAATTCAATAAACCGTTCGTTTATTCGACGTTGATTAGGGGGTTTTCGGCGACATTTGTTACATACCCAAACGTTTCCAGTCGTTGAATCATTTTTTACCTAAAAATATTATTGAGCTTTACTTTTTATGAAACAAATAGAAAAATGAGAAAAAATCAGTATCAAGAGCATTTCTATAGGTGTTTTCAAACAACAGTATTCCTAAACCGATAAAGAATGAAAATTTGCATTTTAAAATAACTAGGGTTGCCACCGAAAGTGACTTGAAAAACAAACTCTTGAAGGTAGCTTTTTTAGGTGCGACACCCCTGTTTAGCAAAAACCGTAGTAGGTATGGAGAAATGTTTCTTTGCAAAATTTTAACCACTGAATTTGTTTTCCGTTTCTGAACTCTACCGGTCATCAGCAAAAAAACGGTAATTTGCCTATTTGATACGTAAAAAGTGGTCCTTACTCCACCAGATGGTGTCGGGTGTCAAAACAAATATGACCAAAAGATTCCTCTAACAAAGTTACTTTGATGCTTATACAATTTTTTTTCTCTGATAATCACTACGGTTTTTACTGGACCTAAAAAAAGCTAGCTAAATAGTAATCAGATTTTATACTGAGCATTTCCAAAAATCTGATGACTGTTTAGCTAGCTTTTTAAAGGTCCAGTAAAAACTATAAACTTGACTTAAAAATGGTCGAAAATGTTCTAAGTTGGCCTAAATTCGTTTATTAACGGCTCTATTGAATTTATTTTATTTACACCATAACTTCAGTCACCCTTTATTTGTGTTTCACAGATTTAGCCGATATTGTATACAATTTTTGACAAACAAATGCAAATTTAAGGGGTGACCGAAAATGCATGAGCTTTGAACTTTTTTTGAAAAATTAAAACAGAATTGAAAAAATTTTAATCTCCATCAGAACTCATTAAGAAAATGTTAGACCAATTAAAAAATTTCACGATTAAAAATATTTTCTCCAAAAACAGTCCATATCTTAATAGATTTATTCAACTGCTAAAGTGGGTAGAAACGAAAGCCAAATATTTTGGAAAAAAAGATCCGTTTTCAAAAAAAAAAGACTTCCCTGTATAATATTTGACACACTTTCAATGTAAACTGATTGATTGAAGATAAAATCTAAATATGTCATAAATGCGTAAAATTTATAAATCAAACGATAATTATTTACGGTTAAACCATAATTTGACAAAAAGAAAGTTCGATTTTTAATGATTAAAGATGAGCGTAAAATCTTGGCTAGACGAATCCACCTGTTGACACGGCACGAAAGAGTAACCCACCCTATTAGTCGGTAGGGGTGTCGAAAAGTAAATATAAATTGTGATTGCCCTGAAAAACTACGCAAACAAAAAATATTAAATAGTAAATAAAATACAATATCTGCCACGAATAAAAGCCAAGGACCCCCCCCTCCGAAATCGTACCATAATACGTTGAATAGGACGATTTTTAAGACCCAAAAGTACTTTGAGGCTATTGAGAGCGATTTAGTCGTGACTGTTTAAACAAAAAAAACTGGAGACAAAGATATTTAAAGAGAGAAATACAAACACAGTATCTGGGATAAATAAATTTTTCGATGAATTTGGTGAAAAAGATCTTCCCATTTATTACCGGGATTTTATCAGGGAGAGAAGAAATATTTCCTCAAGAAGAATTGTATAGGGTCGTGTTAGAAATGTTAAATGGTGACGGCATGCCGCGGCATCTTTTGCATGAAATTTTTTAACTAAAAAAAATTTTGGTATGAAATTTTTGGGTTTTTAATTGAATTTTAAAATAAAAAAAAACGTGATAAAGGTACCTTAACCAGTTTATAAACATTGTAAATATATAAGAAGGGGATCTCCAGGCCCATAGTTTCGTGTTTGCGCTTGACCACGATTTTCAACCCCTTTATTGGTCAAAAGCGAACGCCAAACTAGGGGCCTGGAGATCCCGTTTGTTCATATAGTTTGTCTCGATTAAAAATTTAAGTTCTACACAGAAGCAACTTTCGTCGATTTTCCAAATTTTTGATGTTTATTCGTGATTTTAATTTCAAACTAATCGGCATAGTCTAATAGACTGCTGGATCGATGATTCTAAATTGTGCCCTGAACATATATGCGAAAACATTGTGATAACCAAGCTTATACAAATCACATTTTTGTGTCATACTAGCAATATTAAGCTAATATTTGTTTAAGAGAAAAATAAGATAATTAAATTTATTCATCACATAAAAATAACTTTTCTAATCCGAAAAAAGGCCGATCGAGATAAATTCTGATCCTACTGCATTTGCTTATGATGAACATAAATGTGTATATATACCCAAAAATTTCACACTTTGCCATGGAATGTCCGGTGGTTATGATCAAATGTGGTTACCAAATTTTATGAAGCACGAAGAAATGAGTAAGTTATTTATTATTAATCATCTCACATAGTTAATGAGACAGCTACATATAGCTGTATAGTGATTTTCGGCACGGTGCACCGCGGTGTATCTGTTCTAAAAATGGTATGAATACAATTACTTGTATGTATAGACCAAGGTAAGCCCGACAAATTTTTTTCCTACGGGAGCTGATTTTTGATATGTTCTAGGAAATCATGAATAAAAATGAGTTAAACTGTTTTTGAAAAAAAGCCTTTCATTTAGTTTGTGATTTTCGAAATATATTTCATAAATAATGAAAACGGTTTTGCGTTTTTGAACACTTTCCTATTGAAATTTTTTAATAGATCTTTTTTATTCATGATTCCCCAGAACATATCGAAAAAAAACAGCTACCCTAGCCAACATTTAGAGAAAGATCTGCATTTTTTTCATGGTGCTCAAATTGCTACTATTTCTAAATTTTCAAATAAAATTAAAATGAAAAATAAAATCTTTGCGCTTACTTTATACAATCAGATTTTTTCTGAATCACTATTTTTCACTTCTTTTAAGTGTGATTTTGTAGAAACACACTTTGTTAAAACGTAGTCAGCTATCAAAACTGTCTAAATTAAGGTCTTCCTGGAATTTATTCATTTTTCATTATGCAATTTTGGCGCCAGTTGCTAGCAAACAACAAATTTATTTATGTTTATTTTATTTTTATACGATTTCTACATCAAAATAAAAATTTTAAAATTTCCAAAAAAAACGAAATTTCAGCTCATCTAAATTTTTTATGTAATCAATTTAACAAATCTCATTCGGTGGTTGCGATAAAAGGGCAATGATCTGTCTAAATATACCGACCAATCTCGAGGTTACAAAAATATAATCCGCCCAGGCTGAACTCATTGACTTTGGGATTTATATACAGTCAAGTCCGTTTATCAGGACGCGTCATATCAAACAGCGAAAAGTACTTTTCTTCACCATAAACATACACCATAGTACATTCTTATGTAACATATGTATCATATCAAGGCATATTTACAGTAAGGTCATTTTCGTGCTACAGTACTTTTTATTTTGATAGGACGCGTCCTGATAAACGGACTTCACTGTAGAATCCGTGAATCGCATATATCGTTGTCGATTATATTCCTAGAACTTTTTGGCTTGGCTGAAATTATATTTCGCCAATACTAAGCTATTACATTTATAATAAAAATTAGCTCACAAGTAAGGGTAGCAAACTAATGTAAAACAAAATTTTAGCGGAAGTGATCCAGCAAACCGATGCTTGGAAATATTTAAAAAATAGAAATTGTCATCCAGAATTACAGAAATTTTTATGCTCCATGTACGCGCCAGTATGTCTAATGAACATGTCGTCAAAAAGTCACAAAAGAAATACGATGGTGCCCCCTTGTAAACAATTATGTCAAAAAGTTCAAGCTGGATGTTTACCGGTTAGTTTAAATACAGGCAATAAAGTCCGGTCATGTTTATATCATATCATCAAGACCGGGTGTTGAAACATCAAGAAATAAAAATGGTTTTGGCACGTTTGGAGACCACTTTTTTGGCATCACTATTTTTCGTTTAGCAAAACATTCGAAACAGTGGGTGCAAAACGCGAACCACTGGCAGGAAAGAAATCAGGGAATAGGCAGATCTAAAAATGATTTCAAAATCATTTGTTTTCCTTAACCTCGCGAAGCTTTTTTTGGTTCGGACGTGGTTTGCGTTTTGCACCCCCACCAAAAAAATTGCTAGAAAAACAATTAGAAATGTTTTCTGCGGTTTCATCATTTTCGAAATAATCAAATTAAGCAAAATTAGCTTTCCATTTCATGAAAATAGATTTTGTAAGCGAAAAATACCGCCGCCCACTTTTCTTTCAGATTGTTTTATTTTGATATTTGATAACTGAAGAAATTGTATTTTAGGAACTGGAAAAATTTGGATATGCTTGGCCCGACAGTCTCAATTGTAAGAAATTCCCAGATCTTAACGTTACTCAAATTTGTGTTCCTCCAGATAATCAAGTTCAACCAAGTCAAGACAAGCAAAAAGAGCCACAAAACTGCCAGAGTTTTTGCCTATTAGACCTTGAAGCGGTATGTTTAAAATCTTATTTACAAGCTTTATTTAAAAATATTTAGAAACAAGACTATACAATCTTAAAAGAACGATACTGCAGTTTTGACCTGGTCTATGTCGCCAAAATTTCAAAAATCCAGAAAAATAGAGGAGACTCGAGGAGCTCAAAGGATTTAAAAATTCGGTTTAAAACATCAAAAAATCGGAAAAGCGAGCAGATCTTTCAACTCAAAAACGGCGTGACAATGAGAGAACTCAAGAGGTCATTTTACCTAAACGATGCGGGTCCATGTCATGCGAAAAAAAATTGTGGGGATATAGACACAGCGAAGAAATCAGGCCAAAAACTCCTGATTATGGCCAAAAAAGGTAAATTTTTTTTTTTCAGAATCAGTGAAGTTGAAAGTCTGACTGATTTTTGTCTCATTTTACTTAGTGAGAGAGCCCCGGATCGTAGCGCCACAAACCACGACCAGTCATTTTTTGCTTTATTTAGGTGCCAGATGAATACAACCATTTGTCATTTTATATGCATTCAACATTTTTCTCTACTGTGATTTTTGGCCAAGCGGACACTTTTCGAAATCCCGTTTTGTCCGCTACATCTTTATGGTCATTAAATTTGTAGTAAAATTCTCGTTTTGTCCGCTTAGACTAACGTTTTTTCGGATTTTCAGAAAAATGCGTAGGTTTTGCCCGCTTGGTCAAAAACCACAGTAGTTTATATTCTAGAAGCATTTTCCGAATAAAAGCGCAGAGGTAACTATTCTGACTTATTATTCAACTGAAACAGAAGAAACGACGAAATAATAGTTACCTCGGAATATTTAATACAGCCTGTCACATTTTTGCTTCCGATCTTTGATTTATGCTGAAACCTGAATGACCCCGATAATTGGTCTATGAACATTTAAATTTGTGATCAACCTACGTGTTTCTAAATTCAAACGTTTTGATTGGTGGAGGTTAGCTTTAGCAAAAATTGGGCAAAATGTGACATGTTGTATATTATTAATTCATCCTTATAGGGTAATTTCTGCAGTAACTTTTCACCACAACATAACCCATAAATTTAGTTAACCGAAAACTGATCATCGTCCATATATCAAAATGGCCCAAGAGAAAAAGTACGGAGAAGATTATGAAAGCGTTATTCAAGCCAGAAGAATGCTGCGGGGGAAAAGAGAAATGCGGTGATAATTGATGATGTTTTCTGTTAAAAACGAGACCATGAAAAACTGAACATTTATATATATTTTGATTTTTTAAATATTCTTTCGTGAAAATACAGTTAAATTGATGGCTTTGACTTATATGAATTTTGGTTTAATTTTGGTCTAAGTTAACGAACGAAAAATTTTCTTCGGGAGAATTTTGTAGTGAAAATCGATTTTAAAAGTTTAAAATCTTAATAACCTTGACCCTAAACAATTCATAAAATTCTGCAACTGGATTTTCGCCTACGCAGTTTTCGTCAAAATAACCAAAACTTTTGGAAGAGTTTTTTTCAAATATTATTTTTATGAAATATTGCACTAAAACTTTAGTTTAACAAATGTTTGATGCGAACGGTTATTTTCCTGAAAAGCTTGTTTGTATTAGCTAGGTCGTTTTTTTAGGTAGCACACTTTAACAATTGTGTGTTAGACTAAAATATGAAAATAAACCGTACGTAATTTTTCACGTTTCAAGGTCAATTTTTTATCAGAGATCATTTAAAAAAAAATTTTTGCGTTAAACCATAATTTGAAAAAACTGGGACCATACATGTATCAGTTTCGCATATCAAAACTAAAAATACCGCCTTGGAATTTGCTACTAAAGAGTCTTACCGCAACAATCTGCGGCAACTATTAAACTGACGGTAGCTGATTGAACAGCGCCAAGTGAGACAAAAAACTTCGCGTGACTTTTCGATTGCGTGGATAAAATCTTATATTTTGTTTGCACTTAAAATTGTTGGAACTGGTGAAAGCTTTTAAAATTCAATTTTGAACAATTTTTCAAGTCAAAAACTTCATCTCAATTTTTGAGATTGAAGAGGGTGCCTCGACAAACATGATATATTTCAAAAAGTAATAAACGTAAAGAGAAGATTTTAGCACCAACAGATAGAGCATAGTGAAAAAGCCAAGTAATGCAAACTACACGTTAACTGGATAATACAGCTATAAAATACGATTTTCCTAGAGTCGTGTTGGTAATATATTACCAAAATGAGTATGTGGGTTAAGACGTATCTGTTCTGAGAGAACCAGACTAGATAGCGACAAACGGGTTTTTGCATCTGAATCATTTATTTTTATACAAATTGTAATAAAATACAATGTTATAAACAATTATTAACGTAAGTTTCCAAATCAGTTCTGTGTATGAGTAATCTGAAACACCATAATAATTTCATATAAATAAACTTATAAATTGGGTCGTTATTTGTTAAAAGTGTTCTTTTCTTTCTGGTATATTATCATGTCCTAGATGCATCTTTTTCGGGAAAAGGTGCATCTTGTCCAATATAGTATTTAAAACATTTTAAGTGAAAAAATACATCACAAATTATTTTTGACCATTACACCAATAGGTACAGTATCGTAACAAGGTGACACTTTCAAAAATGGAAAATCTATCTCCTCCCAGACGGTATATCAAATTGAGCTCAAATTTTCACAGATCACGTAACGGGAGTATGCCAATCTTTTCTCGAGGGCTTTTTTTGATCCGGCGACTGAACAATTCAAGAACGCCAAATAACCGACGATTTTTCGCAATTTCAGACTTCAAAATCTATCTCCTCCGAGGATATATTTGCAAAATGGCTCAAATTTTTATCAAGTATTCCTTAGAACAATTGTAAAAGTCTCTCGAGCGCTTTTTTGCAATTTCGAGCTAGAACTCGAAATATGATTTTTTTGGTCATTTTCCAAAAAATTTCCGAAAAAAAAAGTGCTTCGATTTTTTCGAAAGTAGGCTCAAAAGAAAGCCAGTGAAACACTGATGAGAAAGTTGGCTTACGTCAAGGCGATATTTTGAAGTTTTAGTGCTCAAATTCGAGCAAACGTTATTTTTTAACTTCATCTTTTAAAAAATACTTAGAAAAAAATCGAAAAAATGCGAAAATTTCGAAATTTTTTTTTGATGATTTGGTTCTTAGTACACTTAATTATCACCCCGTATCAATTTGGAGCATTTTTAATGCCTCTAAGGCCTTTATTAAATCAGAGTCGTATACCCCCTTAAAATCAATTTAAAACATCTTAAAATCAAAACTAGAAATTTTTTAAATGTTTCAAAA
>SCLH01000461.1:26423-51156 GCA_004367855.1 Oikopleura vanhoeffeni | reverse complement strand
GAAAGCCAGTGAAACACTGATGAGAAAGTTGGCTTACGTCAAGGCGATATTTTGAAGTTTTAGTGGTCAAATTCGAGCAAACGTTATTTTTTAACTTCATCTTTTAAAAAATACTTAGAAAAAAATCGAAAAAATGCGAAAATTTCGAAATTTTTTTTTGATGATTTGGTTCTTAGTACACTTAATTATCACCCCGTATCAATTTGGAGCATTTTTAATGCCTCTAAGGCCTTTATTAAATCAGAGTCGTATACCCCCTTAAAATCAATTTAAAACATCTTAAAATCAAAACTAGAAATTTTTTAAATGTTTCAAAAAAATCCGGTTTTGTCCGCTTAGAGTTGGGTTTTCGAGGTTTTTCAAAAAGATGCGTAGGTTTTGCCGGTTTTGTCCGCTTAGACAAGAACCACAGTATATCAATAACGTGGTCTCTGCGGATAATTAAATAAATCAGTAATCTCAAAAAAAATTACAAAAAAAAGATCTGATGAAGAATTATTTATTTACCTAGAAATGACCAGAGGACCCCGTAATAGATATATTATACATTATAATGTATTATTATACATTTGTTTTAAAATTATTTTTTACCTGTGCCTTTCCTCCACACCTCGAACAAAATAAAGAAAAGCAAAAGCCACATTTGTGCCCGCAACCTTTTGCCAATTGTGTTTTCCTACAAAGTGGACAAGTTCCATTATCAGAATTTTTAGGTTCGGTTGGAGTATTTTGCGTCACTGTTTTTTGGCTTGGATCTTTTACTTGATTTTGAGGAAGTTTATTTTCTGAGGTTTTTGGTCCATTTCCCGGGACATCATTGTCGACTTGCTCCATATAAAGACCAAATTGCTTTTCGACTTTTTTTTGTAATTTAAAATAAGCAAATTACCAGTTTTGTTCAACACGAAAAAAAATCTACATTAATTGTAAACAATGACTTTAAAAAGACAGATCAAACCTGTTACCCTGTCTCATTCTGGTCAAACAAAAGAAAAACTTTCACTTCTTCAAACGATGAAAATCTCGAATAAAATGACTAAAAGGCACTTTTGTAGCAAAAAAAATAATTTTTGAAGACTTTTTTTTATAATTTATCTTCATTTTCAATTTATTGATTTAAATCAATTTCATTTTCGAGTCGGTTGCCTGTCGTATTAGGTTGTCCTATTGAAGTCATATCACTGTACAGTATTACTAAAAGAACATGGCTTTTGTCAATAAGGACAAAATGGCTTGCTTGGGCAAGGTACAATAACAAAAAATGACGCTAGAGTTGAAATTTGTTTTAGTACGGTATTTTATCACGGTGAAGGCACATACCATATTTTAGACATGTTTGCTTAAAACGGCTCTACCGATTTTCAATATTAATTCCTATAGGATCTGACCCAAAAAATCACGGAATCCTAAAAAATATCAAAAATGAAATCTGACACCACTGAGGGGTCATATTACATAATTTTGATGAAATTATCAGTTTACAGGATCTGGTCTAAAAACATCAAGCCAACAAAATAGAATCAAAAAAATGAATGTACCAGCTATCTCAAGATAAAATACCATATTCAAAAACTACAGTCCGAGTTTTTTTTGTAACATTTTTTCCAGGCGGCTCGACAGTTAAAATGACACATATTTTGACTAAAATTTTGGCAGCCGAGAGAAAAAAAATGAGTTAATTAAAAAAAACTGTAGCTGTAACCTTATTTTTAATGTTATATTTAGTAAATTCAAAAGCGTATAATTACGCATGTTTTCCTTGGAACAAAACACAGGACGATTTTCTAATATCAACGACATTTTAACGCGGGTAACATAAAATTTTGCAAATATTTTCAAAATAATTTCCTGATTTGTACATTTGAATCTCTGCCTTTTCTTCAGCTTTGTGTCTATTCATCACCATTAGTATTGTTTCCCTTTCTTCTTCCGTTAAATGGCTTAGGTCAGGCATCGGCATCTCTGACCCCATAGTTTCGAAAAATGTGTTTTCACACTCAACGAACAAAATCTAAAAAAATAAAGATATATTTTTGGGAATAAAATAAATTTTTTGATAATTCACGGATAAAAGTTGGAAATTTTAAGAACTTTCTTATTATAGACCAGGGTCTCCCAATAATAGACAAGTGCATTGGCTGTATTTTTTAAAGAGGAGCTTTTTTCAGTAGGTTAGTTGCACGAGTTTTTCTCGAAGATGGCTGAACCGATTTTGGAAATTCAAAAAAACATGAGAGTAAAGGGTTTAATACCTTGCATAACGGCTCCCCTGAAAAAATACCGCCATTTATAAATTATTCTTCAATGTCGAATTTTTTTGGAACATAAAAAATTTTCCGTGAAGGCACCAGAGTCAATTCATTGGCTCAACTTAGAGCGCCGTTTACAGCAAAATTACGGGTTGGCAGTAAAAGGCCAAAAATCGAAAATTTCAGTTTTAGAAAATAAAGAAGTTTTTTTTTAAATGCTGATATTCTTGTTCGCAATCAAATTTTGCGTTTCTAACAATATTTTTTCGAATGAAAAAACAAAGTTCAGAATAACTTAATTTGAAATTGGGGTTTATACACGAAAAATTCTTGTTTTGTCGATTTTCTTGACAAATTTTCATCGAAAAACGTTATCAATTTACTTTTTTGTTCTAAATTTCGCTCAAATTCACATCAATTTAGAAAATATATTTTCCTGTGTATCAACGCACAATAGCCTACTTTCTATTTAGGTCCATTTTGAAAGTGAATTAAAAATAGATTCAACAGTTAATATAATCAACCCTTATCATAAGCAACGTTTCGGATTTTTTCATTATCAGGCTAATAAACTGACCCGTAAGTTGAGCTATTATCATATATAATTGTTACGAACATTTATTATAATCATTATATTTAAACTTTTTATAGAAACCCAGTGAATCTGTTACCAAATTTCTGTTTGTAACTTGGATTTTTATTTATAAATTTTTCTTAATATATAAATTTTTCCGTTATAAGTGTGATTCGAAACTTTGAAATTTGACTTCCAAATACATTTAAAAACGACTTTATTTATATGAAATGCACAATTCCAAAAAAATGGCAAAATAAATTTTGATTCGCTATAAGATAATTACTGCAGTAAAAACGTGATTTAATCAACTCTTCATAAAATCTAAACCAATTTCTCCGCAATAATCACGATAATTTTGCAAAAACATGTAACTTTTTTTGCTTGCGAAGTGAAAAATTGTTCTTTAGCTGATCACGGCCAATTAAAAAATGGTAACTAGGTGGATTTTATTTGGATCGCCAAGGCTATGCGCCGATGTCAAAGTTGAAAATAAAATCCACCTAGCTTACTAATTTTTAATTGGCCGTAATCAATTTTCACTTCGCAAGTAAAAAAAGTACATACTGTACTGTGGTTTTCGTCTATAAGGACAGCTGTTGCCATATTTTCCTTAGGCGGGTTTTTTTTGAGCACAACCCGCAATCGGCGCGAATGTTCTCGAAAATGGTACATACGATTCAAAAAATTATAATTGTATCCAAGAGTCAATGAGTTAATACCCATGATAGACGTTGTCTCTTACCAATCGACTGACCGGTGACCAGCTAGAAAAGGCGGAATCTTGGGAAAATACACCTAAAAAGTTCATATCAATCGGAGCGAATGTTCTCCAAAACGGTTAATAAATTTCAATTGTAGCCCATTGTCAAAGAGTCGGTACCCGCAATGCACTTTGTTTCTCACCGATGACCGGTTAACCCGTAATCAGCAAAAATACCGATTTCTACTTCCTTTTGGGTTGTGCTGAAAAAAAACCACGCCTAAGGTTTTCGTGGCATATTGTCTCTATTTTTCAAAATGCTCCAAAAATTTTTAAACTTTAAGAAACCAATTATCAATAATAAAAATTTATTTTGGCCGAAAAATAATGAAGGCCATTTTTGCCCTTCACCCGAAATTTTCTTAAATATATACGATTTTGAAGAAAAATTTGAAGCCCTTTTTCTTATCTTCACCAAAATTTTACGAAAAAGTGGGGAATTATAGATTTTTCGGAAAAATATACATTTTTGAATATTTCCCCCATTTTGTCCTTATAGAGGAACGGAACAACATCAAAACGCGTAGGTTCTGGCCATATTTTGTCCATATTGTGCTTATAGATGCACACCACAGTAGTATTTGCGACCAAAAATTCAAGTTTGGTTTCGCCCTAAAATCAGACAACTTTATTGTAGAGTACAATTTGTAGTACTGTGAATTTTGTCTAATCGGACACTTTTCGAAATCCGGTTTTGTCCGCTACATCTTTATGGTCATTGAATTTATAGTAAAAATTAGGTTTTGTCCGCTTAGACTCACACTTTTTCGGATTTTCGGAAAACATGCGTAGGTTTAGCCGGTTTTGTTCGCTTAGACAAAATGCACAGTAGTAACTGAAAAACTTAATTGATTTGAAGTTTCTCGATGTTCCTTCGCAACTGAAAATTTTCAACAAATATATTTTTGACGGCAGGTAATTTTTAATGCACAGAATTTCGATGTAGATTGAGGTATTTTAATTGAATAGAGGCGCTTGGGTGGCGGTTCTTGAATTGTCAGGAAATAATAAATTTAATTCATCTTCTTTAATTTTATCTAATTTGATCTGATTCTGAAAGATTAATCAATAGAGTAGAAAAAAGTGTCCGCAAAAAAAACCTGGGAATTCTCCTAGAGACTAATTCGGTCAAAAAATACTATTGAGCGCGGGCTAAGGTCGTCATATTCATTACGATGCCCTGGTTCATATAATTGTTGTCCCGATTATTTGTAAAGCAAAAAAAATTTACTGTCGTATACGACATGTCGCGACATATATGCGTCTAAGAGGACAGAATTTTTTTGTCGTTTTGTCCACCTGAAAACGTGTCGTTTTGTCCATTTAAAAAATATATCAACTCGGGCATCGTAATCGATATGTACCGTTTTGCGCTAGAGTGCATTTTTATAATTTGTATGGATACTACTGTGCAGAAAATGTTAAATGGTTGTTGGTATCTTTTTCCTTATGTTTTACCTTTAAGGGTATCCCTGCTCCTACATTTTCTGCAGTTATTATGTCATAAAAATGCACCAAATCAATTGTTTATGTTTTGAACGCATAAAACAACCCAAATGACAACAAAAAATTTTTCGAAAATTTTGCGTTTTTTCGATTTTTTTCTAAGTATTTTTCTCAAAATTATGTTCAAAAATAACGTTTGTTCAAATTTGACCACTAAGACTTCAAAATTGCGTCATGCCGTAATCCAACTTTCTCTTCAGTGTTTCCTCAGCTTTCTTTTGAGCCTACTTTNTCATGTTTTGGCGGTACTTTAACATTCATTGAAATCAGAACCTTTATATGATATAAACTCGGCCATCGGCTAATATAACAGGATCAAATTCTATACAGATTTCACTTCTGACGTATCTGATGAGTCTTTTTAGATGTGACTTTGACATTTATTTAAATAGCCTTTATAGATATGATACCACTCGCCAAATATGAGTACCAGAATCCTAATCTTTTATCAGATATCACTTGGGACGTTCATAGCTCTTCGGAAAGAAAAGAAGTTTGAATATGCATTTAATTGGGCGCGATAATGTTTTTTTCAAATCTTGTAAATGAGAAATACCATTGATAATAAAAATTTGAGCCTTTAGCGTCCAATAAAACTCTTTCTTCATTCTCTGTATTCTTGGATATTTCCCCAACAGCTTGATGGGTACTGGTTCAGCCAAATCACGGTTTAAGTACCTAAGGTAAACGCTTATACCACTTTTTGCTCATACTTCATAATGTCTACAGAATTAGGGATTTAGGCTGATGTTTGTAGTTCAGGTTTGTGCCTCTGTGTAGATTACGAGATAGTGCCTCTATAACACTAGCTTTTATGAAAATTGCTCGTAATTTGCGCATTCTTAGAAATAAGGGAGTGATAATAGCAGTGCTTTGCAGGATTTTTGTCCCTTTTAACTTCCTAGCTTAGGTAGAAGTGGGTGCGTAAGCGCTGATTGCTACGATTTATTCCCAATACACTGCTAATGGCACCTTTTAATGGGAATGTTCGGGGTACGCTATTTTGACTCGACCTTTACGTCACAGATGAAATCCTAATAGCATTTGATCCTGGTACTCATATTACTCTGACCGAGTTTCATATCTAGAAGCTATTCGAAATAAATGTCCCAGTCACCAAAAAGTATCTCATAATGATGTCATGAAGTGAAATCTGATATCAGATTTGTTTCTGGTTTCAATTCCCTATTGGGTCCGAGTTTCTATCATATATCTACATTATATATAATGCGTATGTCATGCATTCTAATGTACCCCAAATGATATAATGACGCTCTCGATAAATTGACTCAGATTTGATATTCCTGGCACTGAATTATCTTGTCTTTTTATGTTATATCGTATATTATATTTCATATTATTTCTAATGACCCAACTGTTAATGACGTCATCGGCAACTCTATATTCATTTCTAATCCTTGTACCCTAATTCGTTCTACAGCCGAATTTTTGCCTGTTAAAAACTTTGACATTGCGACCGACCGACCCCAGTTACCGGTTTCAACCGGTGCAGAAATTCAAATAACCAAATCCTACGGTCGCCGGAAATTATTCTCATCTGCCATTATATATCTTATTGGGGTTCAAACTACCAGGAACCCTCATTTCGGGCCGTAGCTCCTAAATAAACACCACCTAGCCTAAACATTGCGAGCAGTTGGGTGCAAAGACTGCGTGAACCACTTGGCGGAAAGAATCAGGAATCAGCAATCTAACTAAATGAGTTCTAATCATTTGTTTCCTTAACCTCGCCAAGCTTTTTGGTTCCGGAGGTGGTTTCCGTTTTGCACCCCCGCCAAAAAAATTTGTCGAAAAACATTCAGAAATGTTTTCTCGTTTCATTCATTTCGAATAATCACAATATAGCAAAAATTAGCTTTCCACCTTTCGATGAAAACGATTTGAAGCGAAAAATACCGCCCGCCCACTATCTTCTCAGATTGCTTTTATTTTGATACGTGATAACTAAAAATTGCTATTAGGACTGACAATGGATTATGCTTGGCCCGACATTCCTCAATGTAAGAAATTCCCAGATTTAACGTTACTCATATGATGTATCCCCATAAATCCAAGTTCAACCAGAGTCTAAGATCAAGCAAAAGAAGCCATCACAAATGCCAGAGTTTTTGCCGATTTAGACCTTTGAAGCTGTATCGTTTAAAATCGTATTTACATCTTTATTTAATAATATTTAGAAACAACCCATACAATCTTAAAGACCATATACTGCAGTTTTGAACCTGTCTATGTCGCCAATAATTTTGCAAAATCCAGATAAAATAGAGGAGATCGAGGGAGCTCAAAGATTTAAAATTCGGTTTAAAACATCAAAAAATCGGAACCGAGCCAGATCTTTTCAAGCTCAAGAACGGCGTGCGTACAATGATGAGAACTCAGAGGAAGCGTCATTTTACTACGATGCGGGGCTGCATGCCGAAAACAAATTCTGGCAGGATTACGACACAGCGGAAACAGGCCAAAAACTTCCCTGATTTTATGGCCAAAGTAAAAATTTTTTTGTTCAGTCCGTGATTTGAAAGTTCTGACTGTTGTTGAGTCTCATTTACTCTAGTGAGAGAGCCCCGGATCGTGCGCACAAAACCACGACCAGTCATTTTTGCGCATTATTTAGGGTCAGATGCAATACAACCATTGTCATTTTATTTGCATTTCAACATTTTTCCACGTGATTTTGGCCAAGCGGACACTTTCGAATCACGTTCTTGTTTTATCGCCTACTATCTGTTGTATGGTATTAAATTTGTAGTAAGATTCTCGTTTGTCCGCTTAGACTATCCCGTGTTTCGGTATTTTCAGAAACTGCGTTAGTTTGCACGCTTGGCAAAACCACCAGTAGTTTGATACAGACATTTTACCGATAAATAGCCGTATCGTAATCTATTCGTGCTTATTATCTCACTGAACAAAGACGACACATATTAGTTACCTCGGAATCTTAAACAAGCCTGTCAATTTTTGTTCCATCTTTGATTTATGCTGAATCCTGATGACCCCGTAATTGGGCATGACATTTGAATTTTGTATGCACGCTACGTTTCTAAATTCACACGTTTTGATGTGGATTGCTTAGGCATTGGCAAAATTGACCTGTGTGTATGATTATTCATCCTTATAGATAATTTCTGCAGTAACTTTTTCACCACTACATAACATATTTAGGTTACCGAAAATGATCATTCGTCCATATATCAAAATGGCCCAGAGAAAAAGTACGGAGAAGATTTATGAAATCGTTATTCACCAGATAAGAATGCTCGAGAAAGAGAAGCTCGGTATAATTGATGTGTTTTCTGTTAAAAAACTCGAGACCATTGGAAATCTGAACATTAATCTATTTTTGTATTTTAGAAGGATTCGTCTGTTGAAAAATCACAGTTATATATTGATGGCTTTAACTTATATGCAATTTTTTGAATTTTGGTCTAGGTAACTGAACGAAACAACTATTTTTCTTCGGGAGACTTTTTGTAGTGGAAAATCGATTAAAAGTTTTGAATCTGAATAACGCTTGACCCTAAACAATTTCAGAGATTCTGCAAACTGTATTTTTCGCCTACGCAGTTTTCGCAAGAGAACCAAAGACTTTGGAAGTTTTTTCAAATATGATTTTTATGAAATATGCCTAAACTTTAGTTTAACATAATGTTGACTGCGAACTGTTCATTTTCGCTGAAAAGCTTGTTTTATTAGTCATAGGTCGTTTTTTTAGGTATCACCACTTTAGACATATTTGTGTGTTAGACTTAATAATAGTGAATATTAACCGTACCGTAATTTTTCACGTTCAGAGTCAATTTTTTATCAGAGTCATTAAAAACACATTTTTGCGATAAACCATAATTTGAAACAACTGGGACCATATTCATGTATCAGTTGCGCATATCAAAAATTAAAAAATACACGCCTTGAAATTTCTATAAAAAGTCTTACCGCAACAATCTAGCGGCCAACTATTAAACTGACCTGTAGCTGATTGAATCAGCGCCAAGTAGACAAAAAAACTTCGCTGTCGATCTTTTCGATTTGCTGAATAAAATCTTATATTTTGTTTGACTTCAAGATTGTTAACCGGTTGTGAAAGCTTTTAAAATTCCATTGAACAATTTTCAAGTGCAAACTTCATCTCAAATTGTTGAATTTGAAGAGGTGCCTCGACAAACTGATTATTATTCACAAAATAATAAACGTAGAGAAGATTTTAGCACCAAAACAGATAGTCAGCATAGTGGGAAAAACCCAAGTAATGCAAACTACACGTTAACTGGTAATACAGCTATAAAATCAACGAATTTTTCCTAGCCAGTCGGTCTGGTAATTAATTTACCCAAAATGAGTATGTGGTAAGCTATCTGTTCTGAGAGACCAGCTGATACGACAAACGGCGTTTTGCACTAATCAATTATTTTTATACAAATTGTAATTTTAAAAGGTACTGTTATACAACAGATTATTAACCGTACAGTCCAAAAGTCTTCTGTGTATGCAGTAATCTTGAACACCCTAACAATTTCATATAAACTAAAACTTTATAAATTGGGTCGTTATTTGTTAAAAGTTGTTCTTCTTTCTGTAGATTATCATTCCTAGATGGACATCGTTTTTCGGGAAAAAGTGCTCTGGTCCAATATCGATATTGGAACATGTACTGAATTCAAGACTATGTATTTAAACATTTAAGTTTTAGAAAAATACTCACAAATTATTTTTTACCATTCCACCCAATATTACTTAGTATCGTACACAGTGAACTTTCAAAATGGAAATCTGATTCCTCCCAGACGTGCTTATCTAATTATTGAGCTCAATTTTTCACAGATCCACGTAACGGCAGTATGCCAATCTTTTCTCAGGGCTTTTTTTGATCCGCAATCTGAATCAATTCAGAACGCAAAAAGCCGACCGATTTCGCAATTTCAGACTTCAAAAAATCTATCTCCCCGAGGACGTATATTTGCAAACAATGGCTCAAAATTTTATCAATTTCCTGTAGAACAATTGTAAAGTCTCTCGAGCTCTTTTTGCAATTTCGCAGCTAAACTCGAATATGAATTTTTTGGTCAATTTTCCAAAAATTCCGAAAAAAACAGTGCTGTCGATTTTTCCAAATTAGGCTCAAAGAAAGCATGTTAAACACTGGTATGAGAAAACTTGGCTTACGTCAAACGATGTATTTTGAATTTAATGGGTCCAAGTTCGAGCAAACGCTTATTTTTTACTTCACGTTACACAAATAGTAGAGAAAATCGAAATAAATCGCAAAATTTCGACAATTTTTTTTTGATGATTGTGTTCTTGTATCACTTAATTTATACCCCTTATCAATTTGCGAGCATTTTTAATGCCTCTAAGCCTTTATTAAATCAGAGTGGTATACCCTTAAAAATTTCATTTAAACATCTATTAAAATCAGAAACTAGAAATTTTTTAAATGTTTCAACAATCCGGTGTTGTCGCTCTAGTAGTAGCTACGTTTGCGATGGTTTTTTCAAAAGAATGCGAGTTTGCCGTTTTGCCGCTTAGCAAGAACCACAGTATTATCCATAACGTGTCTCGCGGATAATTAAAGTAATATTCCAGTAATCTCAAAAAAATTACAAAAAAACAGATCTAGTGAAGATTATTATTACCTAGAATATACAGAGAGACCCCGTTAATAGACTATATATACTATAATAATTATTATCTATACCATTTAGTTTTAAAATTATTTTTACTAGGCTTTCCTCACACCTCGAACAAATAAAAAAGCAAAAGCTCACATTTCCTCGGAACCTATTTGCCAATTGTTTATACCTACAAGTGACTTCTTATCAGAATTTTTCAGTTTCTGGTTGGATATTTTGCGCACGTTTTTTTGGCTTGTCTTTACTGATTTTTGAGAAAGTTTATTTTCTAGGTTTTGGTCCATTTCCCGGACATCATTGTCGGACTTGCTCCATATAAAGACAAATTGTTTTCGACTTTTTTTTTAATTTATATCAAGCAATTACAGTTTTGTTTCAACACGAAACACATCTAATTATTTAACAATGTCTAAAAAAACAGTCAAACTGTTTCCCTTTCTCATCTGGTCCAACAACAGACAAACTGCACTTCTATTCAAACGATGAATATCTCTGAAATAAATGAATAAAGCACTGGTGTTAGCAAAAAAATCAATTTTTGAAGACTTTTTTCTCATAATTATCTTAATTTTCAATTTATGGTTTAAATCAATTTCGTTCGAGTATCGGTCTGCCTGACGTATTAGGTTGTCCTATTGAAGCTCATATCCTGTTTACCAGTATTTACTATATAAGGAAACATGTTTTGTCCAATAAGACACAATGCTGCTTGTCAAGGCATAATAACAAAATGACGCTTAGAGTTGAAATTTGTTCAGTACGTTATTTATCACTGGTGAACGGCGAGCATACCTAATTTCACATGTTGCTTAAAAACGGCCATCTACCGATTTTTCAATATTTATTCCTATAGGATCTACCCAAAAAATCACGATATCCTAAATAAATATCACAAATGAATCTTGGACACCACATGATGGGTCCATCTTACATATATTTTGATGAATATCAGTTTTACGATCTGGTCTAAACAAACATATGCCAACAAATAGAATTCAAACAAATGAATGTACATCTATCTCAAATAAAAATCACCATTTATTCGAAGAACTACAGTTCGGTTTTTTTTTCTGTACATTTTTCCAGGCGGCTCGACAGTTTAAATGACAATTTTGACTTATATTTTGGCAGCCGTAGAGAAAAAAAAAGTGAGTGAATTAAAAAGAAAGCTGTGCTGTACCCTTATATTAATGTTTTTAGTAAATTCAAAAGAGCGTATAATTACGCAGTTTCCTTGTGGAACAACACATGCGTTCTAATAGAAGACATTGTTTAACGCGCTGTACAAAAATTGTGCAGATATTCAATTATTTCCTGCTTTGACATTGATCTCTGCCGTTCTTCAGCTTTGCTGCTATTCATCACCATTGTATTGTTTCCCTTTCTTCTTCCGTTAAGATGGCTTAGTCATGCAATCACACTCTGACCCATGTTTCGATAAAATTGTGTGTTCAATCACTCATACGAACAAAATCTAAAAAATAAGGTATATTTGCAGAAAGAAGGTAATTTTTTGATTTCACGGATAAATTGAATTTTAAGAATGTTTTATTATGAGACCAGGTCCCCAATTAGTGAAAGTGCATTGCGTATTTTTTAAAGGAGCTTTTTTCAGTAGTTTCAGTTGCACGTTTTTCTCGCAGATGTGCTTGAGTCTAACTTTGCTTTAAAGACACCCCCTCTCAAACCAAACGGTAGGTGATATCGAGAAAACGGTTTTTGTTCTGATAGCAAAAAGTTTTAACCAAGAGACTTTTTTTCGATTTTTGACTCCACCGGTGACCAGGTGATCACCGAAAACACCGTATAAATTACCAGTTTTAAGACACTACCCTATTAAAACAGTTAACAATTGTGCTTTGTGTCGATCAAATTTTCAGAGAAATTTTTGGCTTTTCTAAATTTACACCAGAAACCATGGGTGGCACCACTGAGTGAGTAAAACGTATAGATTGCAAAAGGCAACTGCCGTAGTTATCGAACCTAAAAATCTATACTAGCGTTACTTTCAAGAGAAAAAACTTTGTGGCAATCTGTATTTTTAGTCATCAAACACCACCTTGGTCAATTTTTGTTATCTTGACACTTGTGTTTACTTCTATGATAATAGTATTCTCCTATTTTATAAAAATATCGGTCCTGCAACATGCGCTTAATTGAATTTTGAAAAAAAATGTTGATAATGTTCTTTAATCTTTAAAAAATAACCCTCCTGTCTAGTATCGATTTTGTCGAACAAAAATCCCTACTATCCGCCTTTGCATTGCGTCCCTTCAACATACTCAATTATATTCTAGAAAAGTAAAGACAATATATGCATCTAGATTTCCTTAGTTAACGAAGAACTCCAGCGCTCTTCCAATAGTTTGCTGCTCATTGTATTTTTAATTAGGACACCATTTCATTATGTGGACACACGAAATTTCTGTACGACAGAGACAAGGCCAGACCGTTGGAATGTATTACCAGATTGTAATTTATCATTTTTGAAGGTCCTAGAGGAAAAGCGAAAAACCAAAGTTATTTTGGACAAAAATGTAAAGTTCACTATAGATCCAAAATTTCTCTAGAAAGTATGTTCTCAAATTTTTATTCCATATAAATATTACCCTCATATTCAAAGTTTCTCTTGAAGTTACCCGATTAGATATTTTAGGTTCATGATAACCATACCAGACGTCCATTAAAAAATACGTGTTTACTCCACAGGTGGCGGAGTGTCAAACTAAGTATTGCCAAAATTTTTCTTCTGAAATGTTACCGATAATATTATTTGGTTAAGTTCAGATAACATACCAGTTTCGATATAAAATATCGGTTACTCCAGCAGGGGTGTCTGTGTCAAAAAAATATTTGCCAAATTTTCTCTTAAATGTCCAGTGATAAGTATATTGTAGTTCAGATAACATTTACAGGTGTCGATATAAAAAGATCGTCGTTACTTCACAGGTGGGTCTGGTGTCAACTAAGTATTGCCACCTTTTTTCTCGGGAAAATAATCCGACTAAGTATGTTGTTAGGTTCAGATAACATACAGTGCCCATTTCTAATATATCGTGTCTTACCACCAGTGTTGCCACCATGGTGTCTTGGTTCAAATCTAAATAAACCAAATTTTCTCTTGAAATGTATCCCACAAACAACATTTTACACTGTTCTAGGGTAGTTCTCCTTATAACTGTATTTACCAGGTGGTTTTTCGTGATACGCGTCGATGTCATAAATCGAAAAATTCTCTTCGGTTAAAATTTTCTTGGCTAAGAAACAAAACCGTTTCTCGATATCACCTACCGTTTGGTTTGAACGGTGTTCTTTAAAAAAACATTCCCTGACCGCTTTAATTCAAACAACAACTGAGGATGTAAAGGATTAATACCCTTGCTAACGGCTCCCCTGAGAAAATCCCGCTACGTTTATATAATTTATTCTTCAATGGGCGAATTTTTGACATATGACAAAATCTTCCAGTGAGCACAGAGTCAATTCACTTGCTTCACTTTGAGGGCCGGTATACGCCAATACGGGTTGGCAGAAAGCCAAATCGAAAATTCGATTTTAGGAAATTATAAGAAGTTTTTTTTAAAATGCTATATCGTTCGCATATCTAAAGTGCGTTCTTACAAGATTTTTTGAATGAAAAAACAAAGTCAGAGTAACTTAATTTGAAATTGTGGGTTCTATACTACGAAAATTTCTTTTTTGTCTATTTTCTTGACAACTTTTCACTCGAAAACGTTATCAATTTACTTTTTCTTCTAAATTCGCTCAATTACATCAATTTAAAATATATGTTCTTGTTATCAACGCACAATAGCCTACTTTCTATTAGTCCATTATTTTGAAAAGTGATTAAAAACTAGACTTCAACAGTTAATTAATAACCCATTTCATAGCAACGTCTCTCGGATTTTATCTATTATCAAGGCTAATAAACATGGACCCGAGTGAGCATCATTAATCAATATATAATTGTATAACGAAACATATATAATAATCATATCAATCAATTATATTATAAACCTTTTTATAAGAAAAACCAAGCTGAAGCTGTTATCCAAATTCGGCTCTGTAAAATTGATTATTTAATTACATAAATTTTTTATACTATAATAATATTTATATCCATTATAAGATCAGTGATCACGACACTTTGAAATCACTTGACACTCATCCACACATTACATCTAAAAACACTTTATATTATATGAAAAATCACAATTCCAAAAAAAAAAAATGACAAAATAAAAATTATCAAGCTATAAGTATACAATACGGCAGTTCAAAACGACGAATTTTAATCAACTCTTCAAAAAATCGTAACCACAGTCTTCTCCGCAATATCCAGGAAATATTTTGCAAAAACAATGAATACCAGAGTACATATTATTATTACCCTTGCGGACAAGTTGAAATTGGCTTCTTTAAGTGTAACTTTTTATTGATCCACGGCCATTAACGTAAATGTAAACACTAGTGAGACTTATCTATTTGATCGCCAAGCTATCACGCCATGCAAAGTTTGAATAAAATCCACCAACTAACCTATTTATATTGGCCGTAATCAACATAATAAAGGCCAATTTTCACTTCGGCAAGTAAAAAATACCATCTGTACTGTGTTCTGTCTATAAGGAAGCTGTGCATATTTTCCTTATGCGGTTTTTTTGAGCACAACCCGCAATCGCGCGAATTTCTCGAAATGGGAATACCTTCATAAAATGTATAATGTTATCAAGAGTCAATGAGTTAATACCCTATGATAGACGTTGTCTCTACCCATTCGACTGACTGTGGACCAGCTAGAAAGCCGGAATCTTGCGGAAAATACACCTAAAATTCATATTCATCGGAGCGCAGTCTCCACAACGGTAATAATTCATTTTGTAGCCATAGTCCAAAGTCGTACCCGCAATGCACTTGTTTCTCTCCGATGAGCCGGTTAACCCTAACAGCACAAATACCGGATTGCTATTCCCTTTTTGGGTTGTGCTGCAAAAAACCCTCCTAAGTTCGTGCAATCTTGTCTCCTATTTTGTCAAAATCTCCAAAATGTTTTAAACTTTAAGAAACCATTATCATACTATAATTTTCTGGCCGAAATAATAAGGCCATTTTTGCCTTCAACCCGATATTTTCTTTAAATATACTAACATTTGAAGACAAATTTGACCCGTTTATATACTTATCATTCACAACAGAAATAAATTTTACGAAAAGTGGGCGGAATTATAGATTTTTCCGGGAAAATTAGACCATTTTCTTGAGATTATTCCCCCCATTTGTTCCTTATAGCAAGTAACGGATACAACATCAAAACGCGTAGTTCTGCCTATTTCTGTCCCTATTGTGCTTATAGATGCACCCACAAGAGTTATTTGCGACCAAGAAATCAAGTTTTGGTGCGCCCTAGAAATCAGACACCTTGTGTAAGTACAATTTGTAGTATCTGTGATTTTCGTCAATCGACATTTTTCGAAATCCGTGTTATGTCCGCTACATCTTTTATGTCATTGAATTTATAGTAAAAATTAGGCTTTGTCTCCGCTTAGCTCACACTTTTTCGGATTTTCGGATAACATGGCGTTAGTTTAGCTTTTTCTGTTCGCTTAGACAAAATGGCACATATTTAACTGAAAATCTTAATTTGATTTAGTTTCTCGAGGTTCCTCGCAACTGAAAATTTTCAATCAAATATGATTTTTACGCAGTTCATTTTAATGCACAGAATTTCGATCTAGCATTGTGGTATTTTATTGATAGAAGTAGGCGCTTGGGGTGGCGGTTCTTAATGTCAGGAAATAATACAATTTATTCTCTTCTTTAATTTATCTATTTGATCTGATCTGGAAAACGATGATCAAAGAGTAGAAAAATGCCCAAAAAACCTGGAATTTCTTTACGGACTTATTCGGTCAAAAAATACTATTACTGCGGGTCTAGTCGTCATATTCTTCATCCCTGTGGTGCATCTTATTGTTTCCCGATATTTGTTAAGCAAAAAAAATTACCCTGTCGTATACGACTGTCGCGACATATATTGCGTCTAACAAGAACAGATCATTTATATTCATTGGTCGTTTTGATCCACCTGTAAACTTCTTCGTCCTTTTCCATTATAAAGACTATAACTCGCCGCTCGTATATCAAATTGTAACCGTTTGGCCTAAGATGATTTCTTAGTCATTTGTAATGAGATACTAAATGTGAGATAAATGTTAAATAGAGTGATTGGATATCATTTTTTTCCTTATGTTTATATTATAAAAATGCGAGACATCAGAAATAATTGTATATATCTATACAAAAAAACTGGAAAAGTCTTTTGATTATCGTTCAATTGAGCACCAAATTCTCTCGTCTTCGCAGCAGAAATTAAAGTCGTGGCTTGACGATCAGATATTTTCTTGAGTGTTTTGATTAGCTCACCTGAACAAAAAATGTTAACAAACTTATATCGGTTTAATTAATTTAAGGGGTATGCGACGCTGATTTCCCTTTACGAATCAGTAATTACTGTGGTTTTCGTCTATAAGGTCTTTCTTTTTCGGCTTTCAAAAACTATAATAATTCGGGGCAATCTATGAAAAAATAACATTTTTAAATTTGTTATACAATTTTGCCTATTGGAGCTTTCATAAATATACACTGTATGCAAACTACACAGAAGTTTAAAAGATACTTCCGGAAAATATACCAGTTAGAGACACATTTACCACCTCAAAATTGTAACTGTCACAGAGCAATGACTGTAGTACAAATTTTTGATTAATTTTAATCATACCATAAACCAACCAGTTTCTATGCAAAATAAAAAAAATTGGTCAAAAAGTGAAACATTTCGTGAATTTGTATTTTACTTGTACTTCTAATTTCCGCCTACGCACTTTTCAAAGCAAAATATAGGCAGCTAGGCAAAGGTAAAAAAACGACTAAAAATGAATACTCCAATCAGCGTAGTTTACCTTCCGTCGAATTCGCAATATCAACAACTTTTGTAAACCCAAGCTCGAATAATTGACGAGCCCGTCCGATTTTGACCCCTGGAATCTGCAGCAAATCCGCCAACTCAGGTGTCCGAGAGTAGCTGAGGTGAATAATTAACTTATCAAATAAGCCAGAGAAAAATCCAAATTTGTCATCTATGAGAGAGCAAAATGTGGACATTCTGGCGCACTCAGAGACCACCGCGGTAAATAGAGATTGAATTGTACCACGCTCGAAACCAAACTGAGATGCCACTAGAGCTAGGTGATCTCCTTTGCATATTCTGTATAATAAAAGGGAAATGTAGCCGATTTTGAACGTTTCCAGTTCTTCGTTTTTGAGGGTTACAGTACCGCCTTTATTTACGAATTAATAATTGTTTTTTATTCGACTGATGTCATACTACAAAATTTTCTCCAAGGAAATATTCTCTGAAAAATTATAAATTTTCTCGAACAGAACCATTTTCATATTTATAAATTTTATTCATGTTTTTATCAACGTTTCGTTTTTTATTATTGTACAATAATTTTCAAGATAAGGAAACTTCAAGTTGTTCATATTTGTTAATTTTTTTGAAATACCACTGATTCTCAAAAAATGTTTTTACCAGTAGGCCATTTTTGTTCTGATAGATTATACAAATTCAAAATTTAGCGTTTTTTTTACTAAAAAACGCTAAAATTTTAATTTTTACTATTTATTTGAAGAAAAATGACTTAAAGTTGGAGCTCGTTCGACAAAAAAAAATTTAGTAAAAAAAATGACGTCAATGTTGAAGAATTGATCGATTTTTTCGTAAATTGACCCAGTTGAGTGATAACTACCAAAAAAATTTTAGAAGGTGCGCGTAAATCGTGCTAAAAATTGGCTTGCATTTTTGGTTCTTTAGCACTCTTTTTGTTTGATTTGTAAGGCATTTTTGGCAAATAAAGACTAAACGGCATTGTTACATATGTATAATTTTATATATAAAAATACTAAAATTTCTCTTTTTAAATATAAATCTCGCGCTCATCAACGTAAATTTCATAATACTCTCAAAAAATCACATTTATATTTTAAATTTATTTTTTAGTGCCAAAAAAGATAATGTTGTTTACAGCCTACTTATATTATATAATATAAAGAATCTAATAAACAATGACCGAACATAATGTCCCATTTCACTAGGAATGTCCCCTGGGAATTTTACCCTTTTTTGGAAATATACATTCTCAAAACGGAATTGATAATCCGATTGAAAAACGAATTATTTTCGAATGGCATAATCAGAGTTTGGTTGATTTATAAAAAATTTTAACTTTCCGAAATTGATTGAATTGCAATCATTGAAAGTGACAAAAAATACTGAAATCTTCCCATAAAAAGTTATGTTCACACATCGAAATAAAAGCATCAAAAGAGCAAAAATCAATAATTTCATTTTTTTAAATAAAATCGAAAAAAATTCGAGAAATTATCTGAACCATAAGAATACTTGGTGACAAGTTTTTCATCGATTTTTTTTGTGAAAATAATTGAAGAAATTGTGAAATAACCATAAATTTAAAAGTTGAAAAAAACTTCGAATTATTGCTTTCTACGAGTCAATTTCGATAATGACGTGTAAAATTCTCCCTTAAACGTTTTTGACAAAAATTATGGGACACTTTGACGTTTTTTGCTCATTGTTAAGGCGAGATTTAAGTTTAGCAAAGTGAAATAGTAATAATCAAAGACTTTTGTATGTTTTCGAGAATGGTACATCCGATTAAAAAAATTCCATTGGTTCACCACTAATACGGTAAATAGTTTTCGTTTTGTGGAAATCAATTTCCTGTAAAATGAAAGCCCTTGTTATTTTGGAGTGAGCCAATCACATCTCCCATTCCATTCAATGTTTACGATAAATGTGTAATTTGACACCATAGATGGTGTCACGTGACAAAAAAATATCATCAAAATTTTTCTCTCAAAAAGTTACCCTTAAAAATGGCCGGAAGTCGTATATCACTTCAAAATTTCTGTTAACCGATATTATGGATTTTGACCGGTTTCTACCGGTCATCTACCAGGTAATGAAAATANGTCACTAAATAAATATCCCGCCAGAGAGCTATACAACTGCCGACTATTTTTCCACTTCGCTAAAATTATAACTTGCCTAAAAATTTTCTATTTAGTCAAATTTTTTGAGAACAGATTAAAACTTTTTATTTTTTCTCTTCAGTCATAATTTTCAGAAAACAGGTGTTTTATAAACAAATATGAAGATTTTTTTGTTCTTCACTTTAAAAAAATGAACATGCCAACATAAAAAGCGTGGGTTTTGGCCAAAGTTTGTCCTGATAGACGCATAAGTTCTCAATAATACGATTGTTTTGTGTTTTTTATGCAATTTTAAATTGAAACAAAATCTATGCTATTAGCCTGTTGACAATTTTTTATGAATTAATTCATAAAAAACTATTAAAATACTGTGATGTGGGTCTATAAGGACAGGTGAGATTTTCCCCAAGTTGTCCTTATAGACGCATATCACAGTATTTTTACGAAATAAATTTCAATCTAACGGTCAAAACCCTTTATCCATAATTATTTATTCGTTTCCTTGTAAACTTATCAGCCTTCTTTCAGTTACTCCTAGTTTGTTAGGATGTCCGATGAGAGTCATTGCATACGTTTCCTCCTCATTTAACGTTTCAAACTTGTCATAAAAAATTGCATAATCTAACTTCCCATAAGTTTCAATTATTTCTTCAGTTAAGGTCAAACTGATCATGTGAATATTATTTTTCAAATTCAGATCTCTCATCGCGAAGTCTAAACGATTCCAAATTCTGGCACATAATTTTGGATCGATACCAGAGCCAACTGAAGCCTTTCCAATCTTTGTGATTAAAACGTCGATGGAATCTTCTATGGGACGGTTATTTACAGACTACAACCTATATTGCTTATAATGAAGAATTCTTCTGCATCAAAATATTGGCGGGGATATTTTCAGCTTATTAACCAGACAAATTAGAAAAAACAGTGAACGTCCCCTCAATGTTGTTCGCTCAAAAGAGGTGTCATTACAGCGTAGGCGGATGATGTTAAAAATAGCTTGCGGTGGTGCAAAAAAAGTAGTACGGAGCCACGGGCATTTAGGCAACGTTATTATAAAATGCATGTAATTTTTTGATTGTATAATTGCAAAAAACTATAATTTTAGTTTTTAAATATTAGTAGCAAAAATTGAAAAAACATTTTTTCGCGTTGTTTTGCTATTAAAAAAAATGAATGTTATCAAATAATGGCTGCCCAAAAAAGTTTTAGGGGGCTGTAGCCTGTATATTTTTGTAACTTTTTAATCCTCTAAAAACACAAAAATAAATAAGTTTATTAAAATTCTTTCAAATATTTTTATAACCAAAATTAAAAACACTGAATTAAAAAAATGATGGAAAGACTTTGATTTTTTTTTTCAATTGTAATATTCAAAAAAAATAAGATATCTATTTATAATATTTCATTTTGAAAAAAAATGGTTTCGCCTAAACATAGGTTAACCATTGAATGAAACCTACTCTTACCCAACCTTGAAAACACTATGGTTAGCAAAAAATACCGCCGCCAAAATTGTTGAGTTTACATGATTATGTTAGAACCATTTCCTAAAATTATGCCTTCGAATTCTGATTCCACTTTTTTGACAGTTTGCATCGTTTCCAAGTTATTCAAAGCCCTATCAATTATGTCATCAAAATTAAGATTTTCTTGATTTTGAATCCCAAGCAGTGTATATTCACCAAAAAATGTTATCAGATCTGACTTGGTCAAACAAATTTTCAATTCTAGTAGAGATAATATGGTTTCTTCGATTAAGTCCTTCAATTGGCTCAATGCACAATTTATCGAGCCTCCAATGAGCTCCAAAGCTCGTTTACGTTCTTTTGGCTGAGCTTTTATCAGGGATAAACAATGTGAAATTTAACCAAAATTACCAATTTATAAAAAAACAACCACTATTTCATTAAATTAAAGATGTAGTGTTTGCTTGGTTTTTGCTCTAAAAATCTCAAATAAGGCGCTGGCTAAAAATACAAGCCAGATGTTCGCACGACTTAGGCACATTTCTGAAAAAATTGATAGTAATGAATCAACTGGGTCAAATTGAACGGGAAAAAAACAAATTATTAATACACGCTAGATTATCATGGTGTTTGAAAATCTAAATAATCTTTGAAAATTTGGAGGTTTTGTGCTATAAATAGATCCGCGTTTAAAAACAACGAAGATTCTGGCCAAATTTTAGACGTTTTGTACACATAGGCGATGTCCTTACATATTAATTTTCGAATTTTTTTTTTAAGTTTACAATTGTCATGATATGAAAAAAATTGCGTTTTTCTGGCATTTTAAGAAAACAATCATGCTGAAGCAAATATTCGTGTAATTTTTTTAATTGTATATTTGCAAAAACAATAATTTTCCAATTTTTGTTAAATTTCAGTTTTAAAATATTGGAAGAAAAAATTGAAAAAACATTTTTTGCAATTTTAAAATGAATGCAACAAAATAATATTATATATCGAAGATGATCCTCTCCTGCCTTCTTACTCCGCGTCATAACTGTGATGTCAGAAAAGATTGTAACGAATCAAATCACACGACTCTTAAAATAAGTTGACAATCGTGTGATTTGATTGGTCACTGTTTTCTTACATCACAGTTATGACGCGGATATCAAAGCAAATATCTCTTGGTGTACCTAGTGTTTATCCCTGACCATGATTACTGCTTCGCCCATAGTATCAAACCCGGCTCGACCTGCTCGACCACACATTTGCCTAAAAGTGGCGACCGATAATAACCACGAAACCCTTCGTCTTATTGACTTCATAGAACATTTCCAGCTAAAAATTGCTTATGTTTTAAGTTTGACATTACTTTCAATCCAGAGAAATTGGACCTTGTTGGTCCCGAACAATTTTTTTACATACTGTATACTGTGACGTTTTCACACAAACAAAAATAAAGAACGATTCAAATGTACTTTAATTTGGGTTTTTTAATATGACACTCGATGGTGTCATATGAAATTTTAGATAGTTTCACAAATTCGGGCTCTGTTTGGGCACGTAGCATACAAATTTATATTCTGACCAACATTTTCAAAGTATCGTATATGCCAACTGCCAGCGATATCACTTGTAAAATTGGGGTATCTAAAAAAACGAGCCTATTTTTTTTTAATCTTTGACACTTTTTTAAGATACTTGAATTTCGCAAGTGAGATAGCTGGAAGTTGGGATTTTAATACTTTTTATATTGTGGGTCATAATATAACTTTGTATTCTACGTGTTCAAGCAGAGCTAATATTAATGCAATTATCGAAAATATGATACTATCAAGGGGTCATATAATATGACTCATATTGAGGATGCGCAGCGGGCAAATTTCTAACTTTTCAACGGTTGCTGTCAAAGAAAAACGAAAAAAAAATCTTGGACAGAATTCAAAATGAATAAATATTTTTTTGTTTTCAAAAATCCGATTTTTACCGGCTAAAATATCGTTTTTTATTAAAATTTGGGCTGGTGAGGTGGGGTTTTTTGTTGTTGCTTTTTTCCTGTTCTCCTCAAAATTTGACACATTTGAACAAAAAGTTGGACCGGGGAATTTTTTTAGAAATCATTTAGTGTCCAACATTCCTACGAAATGACCAAAATTTTTTTCACAAATTTTGAAAATGTTTTTTTTGCCAAAAGTTTTTTTTCAAAATGTAGCAAATTTTTTTGTGACAACGGCTTCACTTCTGAAAAATCAGATAAATGGAGTTTTATATGCTAAAAATCGAAGTAAGTGCTAGGAATGTTTGTTTTAAAAAGTAATTTTCTGACCACTAGATGACAAAAAACTTTTTTTTTCTGCCCGGAATCGTTTTTTTCTGGGTCACCAACCCCGGTGAGGTGAACGAATTTGTATCAACTACTGTTGGTTTCTCTGTAGTTTTACCGCTGCGCACCCTACTCATATTACATAATTTCTTACAATAAAAACGACGTATTATCAAATTAATTAAACAGTTTTTTTGCAATTTAAAATCTTGTTCTTTCAGTTAAAACATAGGCATTACTTAGGTCGCTTTTTTTTTAGGTACAGCCACTTAAGGGGTATCTGTTCTGAGAGAACTAGACTAGATAGCGACAAACAGTTTTTTGCATCTGAATCTTAACCGAATTCGAAATGCAGGATTTTTTTCTTTTTTTCCGGTGATCACCGGTTCACCGGTAATTTGCAATTAAGACCGTAAATTGTCGGTTTCCAGAGATTCTACGGGGCAAATGTTTTCAAATTTTTTTTTATCGGGTTATTTTTGAAGGGAAATTTTTTGGTCATAAATTTTGTGTCACGTGACACCATCTTGGGTGTCAAATTACACATTTTAGGTATTTTTTGAATGGAANACCTTACCGTTATGATAGCAAACGCCACAAAGTACTCCAGCAGCGTATTCTCCTCCAATTCCCCCAACATCGCTCATTTCCTCATTCAACTCCTTCAGAATATTTTTCCTTCTATCCATTAATTCTGGGCAAAACTCAAAATCCAAAAGTTTTTTCGACAAGAGGTTCATTACCGCGACACAGTTTCGCCTAGTCGGGCAAAAAATGAGAATCGCATGTTGAGGTATTAGCTCTAGAACAAGGGGGTAAAGACCATCTGGATCAGATAATTTATCTTCTTGCTCGATTTTGATCTGGCGTTCGTAAACATTGGTTACGACAGTTTCCTTTTCTTCTGTGTAAAGGGTACGCGCTAGAATTTAACAGGAGATATTTGCTAACAGAAACAACTTAAAAATAATCTTAAAAAAAGTCTTTAGCAAATTTTTCTAAAAATTAAGAATATTAAAAATGAACCTAAAAAAATATTTTTATTATTGAAAAAAAATCTAAAAACTTATTTAAATAATTATTTAATTAAAATTATTATAAATAATCTAAAAATGTATGGCCGCAATAAAACTCGTACTAA
>SCLH01000460.1:212284-234873 GCA_004367855.1 Oikopleura vanhoeffeni | reverse complement strand
GATTTTTTGCCATTTTTATTTAAGGACGGACCGTTTTTCCAAAGTTTGCCAGGTCCGCTATAAGGACGGACCTTTTTTCCGAAAGTTTGCCGGTGCTTCTATAAGGACGAACGGAGCGAAATCGGATCGTCCTTATAGAGGCACTCTACTGTAGTCCGCCTACGCTTTAGCGAGTGTATTAACACCTCATTTGTGTGAAAAAAATTTAGGGGTTGTACATCTACATAATTTTACTATAGTAATACTGTAGATTATTGTTATATTATATAACTTACATGTATATAACAGTTTAGTTCGGATGACTTGAAATTGAACAGTATATAATCACAAATTTATATGTATTGTTTTTGTTCGACATAAAATAATACTTTTTCATAAAATTGTCATGTTTTGACTGGATTCGGTTTATTACCATCATCAGAATGCGATACAATAATACAAAAAATGTTTTAAAAAACTTTCCGCAAAATAAATAACAACTGCAAGTATTTTGCGAAATTAATAAATCGTTAAAACATTTTTGTATTTCTGTCCATTCTGACGATGGTAATAAACCGAAACTAGTCCAAAAATGTAAATTTTGTGAAAAAAATTTGTATTTAGCTTTTTTAAACTCACCCTCCCTTTGCCCCAACAAATTAGTCTTGGAGCCAACCCTTTTCAAGGCCTTGGCTATTGGATGTTATCTTGGAATTATCTTGTACCATTAATGGCATGTGGTGTGGTGAGCTTTAAAAAGAAAGCTACCTAGGTGATCGTATTAAACCGCTTAAAAGTTCGACCAATACAAAATATGCTTCTGAAAAAATCTTTTTCGAACTCTTTCATGCAAAAAGTTACATGTATAAGTATTTTCTTTCAAATTTTGTTTATTTCAGAAAACAGAAATTCGTTCAAAACAAGCTCCTGATATTTGCAAAAAAAGTAGTATTCTTCCTTGAAATAATTGCACCAGTTCTTCATCAAATACTGTCCCTTACCTCGTTGAAAAATGTATAACTCGTTCATGCGCTTGAAATAAGTTCAAAAGTTAATAAAAAAAATTACTTAATTTTTCTGAAATAAGTTTTTCAACGGAACGCAAGAAAGGAAATTATAACAATAATCCCGACATGCGCTTCAGTGTTTTAAACACAGTTCGCGAACAATATCAATTTGTCTTGAAATTATTGGTGAATTCGAGAATATGACCATGAAATTCGAAATTGATCTGAGAGTCGAAAACGGATTTAAAATAATATTTTTTTTATCTAGAAATATTCATCCAATCAATTTTATTTACATATATTTGTATAAATTTGATATCGGAATAATGAGCTGAAGCACATGAGTTGTGACTTTGACAGATAAAGTTAAAGGGGTGGTCGAAGCACGCTTTTTAGATCGTTCCAAGAATGAAAATAGAATTTATAAAATTCTCTATCTCCTCTAAAATTTTCATTTTTACGTTCATTTGTACGTTAAGTTATAGCATTTTACAGTAAGTTAAACAAAGTTATGACCTCTAAAATTGGTTCTCCATAAAGAGTGTTTTTGTCATTTTTTTAAACCCATTAAAAATCCGAAAAATAATTTGAAATTGAAAAAACAGTTGGGTCTATCGCATATGTGGTGTCGGATCCAACTGGAAGAATAAACAAATGGGGTTTTGATCACGGTTTCGCCAGCTAAGAAGTTTTAAAATCGAATGACCTAAAATAGGACTCACCTAAGACGAAATTCAAAATTTTGATTCGAGATTTCGTTTTTTAAAAAACATTTCTCATGTCTGAGCCAAAATTTCTAAAAAAGTTTGATATAGCATCTAGGCGGTCACCCTTTTTTGGTGGAAATGTCGACTTATCGGTTTTTTAGCAATCTAGAACGAAATTAAAAACAGTACTGAAAATTTCATCCAAATAATGCATTTCGAGTCTAGAAACCTTTGGATCAACCGGTCAAACCGACAGCCTTTTCTCATAATATTTTTCCACAGAAAATTCAAAGTCTGATGGCATTCTTAGTTTTAGATGTAATTAACATTGTTTTGGACAATTTCCCCAGGGACGGTCCATACCCATAGGCAAGTTTATTTCTATGTCGATGTGCATCAAATATAAATGTAAGCTGGATATACTTTATCATCAAGATAATGTTTTTTCCCCTGTTAGTTGCCAAACACACATTTAGATTACATCCCTAGACGTATCATTTTTATATTTTGAAATAAATTAACCAAACAATTTGGCCAAATAAATGATCAATTCAAAAATATAATATTTTTGTGATGAGCATTAAATTTGTAATTGAACTGAGAGTAGAAAAATTGATTCAAAGTATACAGCAGAGTGCGTTTAAACGGAAGGTTTGGTAGAAACAGTTTGGGTCGAAAAGTCCCTCTTGAACGGGCAATTTGGTGATTTACATTGCTCGTTTGGTGGAGACGAACAGTTTAAGGGGGTATACGACTCTGATTTAATAACGGCTTTAGAGGCATTAAGAATGTTTCAAATTGATACGGGGTGATAATTAAGTGTACTACGAACCCAATCATCAAAAAAAAATTTCGCATTTTTTCTAAGGTAGCTTTTTTTTAGGTCACCCCACCATTTGCCCCCGTGCCATTTTTTAACAAAGAAAGATATTCCCAAACGGTTTTCTGCATCCAACAGCCAAGAAAAAACTTAACGACCAAAATTTTTGAATTTTTTACCGGAAGTCCGGTAATACCGGAAATCGACCAGTGAAAATTTAAAATGACTTTTCTGAGAAAACTGCCCATAGCGTAAATCCACTATTTCGACATCTAGTACAACTTTTTGACGAAATTTTTTTGGCATAAATTTTTTGTCATATGATCCTTCTAAGGAGGTCAAATTACAGTTTGCACATCTTTTAAGCCAGAAAACCTGTTGACCTGAAAATATACCTACCTTGGTAGTTTTTCAAGAGCAAATGTTTGGCAGAATTTTTTTTGCCATATGACACCTCTAAGGGGGTCAAATTATAGATTTTCCGTTATTTTCTAAAAATTTTTTAGGGTGTCAAATTACAAAAAAAAGTTTGCCATAAAATTTCTGACGAATAGTTTTACGAGATGACAAAATATCGTATTTAAGCTATGGGCAGTTTTCTCAGAATCGTCATTTTAAATTTTCACCGGTCGATTTCCGGTATCACCGGACTTCCTGTAAAAAATCCAAAAATAACTAGGTCGTTAAGTTTTTTCTTGGCTGTTGGATGCAGAAACCGTTTGGGAATATCTTGCTTTGTTAAAAATGGCAAGGGGGCAAAGGGTGGGGTGACCTAAAAAAAAGCAACCTAAGTATTTTTTAAAAAATGAAGGTAAAATTTAACGTTTGCTCAAATTTGACTACTCAAACTTCAAAATATCGTCTTGACGTAAGCCAACTTTCTCATCAGTGTTTCACTGGCTTTCTTTTGAGCCTACTTTCGAAAAAATCGAAGCACTTTTTTTTCGGAAATGTTTTCAAAAATGACCAAAAAAATCATATTTTGTATTATAATTAACAAATTGAGTTAAGCTTGTGCTTTAATTTTCTAAATGTCTTTAAGAATACGCAGTAAAAATTTTAGCCAGTTTGAAAATAAATTCTCGTAGGAGATAGATTTCAAAGTCTGAGAATGCCAAAAAACGTCGATTATTTGCCTTTCTAGAATTGTTCAGACATCGAATCAAAGAACTCTTGTGCTTTAATTTAGATATGCTATTGTTACAAGTTCTCTGAAAATTTGAGCTAATTTGCATATATCGTCTCGGAGGAGATAGATTTTGAAGTTACAAAAGGGTCTCCTTGTAACGATACCGTAACTATCAGTGTAATTATAAAAAACAATTTCTGATGTACTGAGTCGCAAGATTAAGGATAGATCTACGAATAAGTATTTTCGGTTTTTCTCATGAGCTCTTAGTTTTCAGTATATTTCACCGAGAAAATGTCAAATCAGAGTTGTATACCTTAAGGGGGTGGAGGGAGCGACCTTTTATAGCCGTTTGGAACATTAATTTGCAAAAATTTATATTTTTTCTAAATAAAGTTACTATGAGAAAATTAATGGCCTTTACGAAAAATTCGTATCTCCTCTAGAAATTTTCTCATAATTTGGAAAATTTGAAAGTTTATTTTTGTTATTATAAACTTCTAATTAACAAAAATGAATTCTCCAGGCCCGATTGAGTTAAATTTTGATCTTCAAAAAAATAAATTAAAAAAAAATATTTTTCACTTGCAGTCTTTTTTTTCTAGCACTCACGTTTATGTATACTGTGAGAGACTCAGTGCGAAATTGCAAAATCTGGAGGTGAAAAAGTTTCGAAAGTGCATGCGTTATATGATCCTGAAATAAAATTTCTAAATTTTTGAAAATTGAGAGAGGAGATAGATTTTGAAAAATGGCTGAAAAAAGCGGTAAATTGGCGCTCGAGAGCATTCTAGGGTANCAAAAACGATGCATGACATTAAAATTATCGGAAATGTCTTAATCGAATTCTAGAAATTTCAATTATTTTTAAGCAAAAATGTTAAACCTAATTATCGAATTTGACGCTGATTGGTTGAAAATTTCGCTTAGCTTTTTTGATCAGTGAACTCTCAGCTTCACTTTTGTTCCGATATTTTTTTTCGGACTTTTCATTTCCGGTTCACTTAAAATCGATTTTCTAGAATTCTAGAATATTTATCAAAAATTCCTTCCCATCACTTTGACCGCATTATATTTATCTACCTTAGTCGAAAAAATGGCTTTATTCTAATAATTCGTCTAAAAGAAGATATAGTTTAAAGTCGGAAAAATCGGCGTTCAAGTGAAATTCTAGAATAAAAAAGGTCAAAATTTGGAAAAATCCTTCCCATCACATTTTTGTTCTCATTTATCCGCTACTTTGTGTAAACTTTGAGACGCTTTGTATGTGGGGTCTAAAAGAAGATAGATTTTTAAAAAACCGTTTAGTGTTTTAGAATAGACTCACCACCTGGTGGTGTGATGTAACAATGTTGACTGTGAGATGTGTAATCGTTAGACGAAGGATAAATCTACAAACGAGTATCNTCAGATTTTTCACTACTGCCCTAGAATTGTTCTGAGGCGTGATTGAAAGGTACCTAAAAGCGACACCAACCCCCTTAAATCGCCCAAATGTTCATTAAAGGAGGTGGTGTGAGTGATTTCTGACATTTTGGAGGCTTGGCACGGCTAAACTGATGACGGTATAACATTTCTCATCTATACATATGAAATATCTATCCTTGATCTCGCGATTCCATTAGACAGTTCAGTACCACTCGTACCAACCATCTGGTTCTCATCAATACATATGAAAGATTCTATCCTACTGATCTCGCGATTCCAATCAAGTACCAGTCAAAAAAACAGTACCACGTACCTACCAACTATCTTGGAACCAGCCCCGTTAAACACGAGTCCTCAGCTTTTTTCTCAAAAGCGAAACCGAAGGGATCCTAGAGCATTAGTATCAGGAAAAGTCTTTTGGATTCTGAGGTGCAGAATCCACGGCGAAAATTTTTTTGTCAATGAATTAGGTGAATAGTATGACTATTTATATTTCCATTTTTGCTCAGGGTCAGCATCTGCGTGATATATCCCGAAAAACTGGGGCTTATTTCGACCGTTTTTGATACTAAGCTTTTTCTGTGGAAATGCCAGAAACGTCTCATTTTCGGGAATAAACAAAGCCCAAGGGTTGGTGAACAGTCGAATAGAAGTACTTTTTTGAATTTCGGCCTGATTGGCTGTAAATCGACAAAAAACGTGCGCGAAATCGACATTTTGATCAGTAAAAGTGAGAATTACAAATCTAAATGCCACCAAAAGATTCGCTTGTATACGATTTGCGTGGAAACCATATTAGCAACTATTGGTCTCCATTTTCAACACAAACAGTGCTAAGAGCAAAACGAAATATTATAGAAAAACTTTATTTTTTCTAGAATCCGCAGGAAAAAGCCTTGTATCAAAACGTCGAAAAAAACACCCATTTTCGGCATATTCAACCAGATTGGCTGACCCCTGAGCAAAAATCGAAAAAATGCTCCTTGCACTAAAATTCAGACCAATTTTCCGGGATTCTCACCGAATCTTCAAAACGTTTCCGATATAAGCTCTAGGTGCCTTGTTTTTTGAAAAAAGCTGAGGGACTGCGTTGTTTAACCGCGTTAACAGATGGTTGGTAGGAGTGTACCTGAAATGTCTATTGGAATCGCGAGATCAAGGATAGATCTTTCTAGTGTATGATGAGAAATTGTTATACCGCGTTTGATTACCGTATACCGTCATCAGTTAGCCGTACCCAACCTCCAAAATTGTCAGAAATCACTCACACCACCTCCTTTAATGAACATTTTGGGCGATTTAAGGGGTTTTGTGTCGCTTTTAGGTACCTTTCAATCCACGCCTCAGAACAAAATTTTTTTTTAAAGGCAGTAGTGAACAAATCTGAGGATACTCGTTTGTAGATTTATCTTCGTCTAACGATTACACATCTCACAGTCAACATTGTTACATTTCACACCACCAGGTGGTGAGTCTATTCTAGAACGCACTAAACAGTTTTTTTAAAAAATCTTCTTCTTTGACCCCACATTACAAAGCGTCTTCAAAGTTTACACAAAGTAGCGCGAATAAATGAGAACAAAAATTGATGGAAGATTTTTCCAAATTTTGACATTTTTATTCTTAGAATTTTCACTTGAACGCCGATTTTCGACTTTAAACTATATCTTATTTAGACGAATATAGAATAAAAGCCATTTTTCGACTAATGTAGATAAATATTAATGCAGTCAAGTGATGGGAAGGAATTTTGATAAATATTCTAGAATTCTTAGAAAATCGATTTTAAGTGACCGAAATGGAAAAAGGCCGAAAAAAAAGATCGGAAACCAAAAGTTTGAAGCTGAGAGTCACTGGATCAAAAAAAGCTAAGCGAAATTTTCAACCAATCAGCGTCAAATCGATAATTAGGTTTAACATTTTTTTTGCTTAAAATAATTGAAATTTCTAGAATTTCGATTAAAGAATTTCCGATAATTTAAATGTCTGCATCGGTTTTTGGGTTGTGTCATATTCTCAAAAAAAATGTTCATATCATGGTTGAATACCGGTTTTTTTGCGGTGTTTAAAGCAAAAAATATTTTCGTTTTGGAAAAATTCTAGATTTTGTCTAGATTGTTTGAAAAAAAATAATTGCCACCATAAGATTCCTTGGGTTCAACTTTAGTCATAACCGATGATTAATGTATCATAAATTAATTCTATAAAGGGCTAAAAAAAAAAAACGACACCTACACCTTTAGCCAAAAAAAAATATTGTCGAATTTTTGAAGGTTCTAATTTTGTCAAGAGATTGTTTTGAAAAAAAATAATTGTTCACCATGGACCTTGGGCCAACTTTAGTCATAACCGATATTAATGTATCATAAATTATTCTATAAGGCTTAAAAAAAAACCGACACCTACCCCCTTAAGATATACGACTCTGATTGACAATTCTCGGTGAATATACTTGAAAACTAGACTCATGAGAAAAACCGAAATACTTATTGTAATCTATCCTTAATCTTGCGATCGTACATTCAGAAATTTGTTTTTTATAATACACTGATAGTTACGGTATTCTTACAAGGACCCTTTTGTAACTTCAGAAATCTATCTCCCGAGACGAATATATCCAATTAGCTCAAATTTATCAGAGACTGTAACAATAGCATATCTAAATTAAAGCACAAAAGTTCTTTGATTCGATGTCTGAACAATTCTGAAGGCAATAATCACGTTTGGCATTCTCAGACTTTGAAATCTATTCTCCAACGAGAATTTTTTTCAACTGGCTAAAATTTTTACTGCGTTTCTTAAAACATTAGAAAATTAAACACAAGCTTAAACTCAATTTGTTAATTACTAATACAAAATATGATTTTTTTTGGTCATGTGAAAACATTCTCCGAAAAAAAATGCTTCGATTTTTCCGAAAAGTAGGCTCAAAGGAAAAAGAGCCAGTGAAACACTGATGAGAAAGTGCTTACGTCAAGACGATATTTGAAGTTTGAGTAGTCAAATTTGATGCAAACGTTAATTTTACCTTAATTTTTTGAAAAATACTTAGGTTGCTTTTTTTAGGTCACCCATCTTGCCCCCCTTGCCATTTTTTTAAACAAAGAAGATATTCCAAACGGTTTCTGCATCCAACGGCCAGAAAAAACTAACGACCCAATTTTTTTTGGATTTTTACAGGAAGTCCAGTGATTACCGGAAATCGACGCGGTGAAATTTAAAATGACGAATTCTGAGGAAAACTGGCCCATAGCTTAAATACGTATTTGTCATCTCCTGCTACAAACTATTTCGTCAGAATTTTATGCGCCAAACTTTTTTTGTAAAATTGACACCCTAAAAATTTTAGGAAAATAACGGAAAATCTATAATTTTGACCCCTTAGAGGTGTCAGTATGCCAAAAAAATTCTGCCAAACATTTTTCCTCTTGAAAAACTACCAAGTAGGTAATATTTCAGAGTCAAACAGGTTTTGCTGGCTTAAAAGATGAGCAACTGTAATGTTGACCTCCTTAGAAAGATTCATATGACAAAAAAATTCATGCCAAAAAAATTTCGTCAAAAAGTTTTACTAGATGGTCGAAATAGTGATTTACGCTATGTGCAGTTTTCTCAGAAAAGTCATTTTTAAATTTCAATGGTTCGATTCCGTTATTAGCCGACTTCCGGTAAAAATTCAAAAATTTTGGTCGTTAAAGTTTTTTCTGGCTGGTTGGGATGCAGAAAACCGTTTGGAATATCTTTCTTTGTAAAAAAATGGCATGGGGGCAAATGATGGTGACCTAAAAAGCTACTTAGAAAAAATTCGAAATTTTTTTTCTGTGATTGGTTCGTAGTACATTTATTATCAACCCGTATCAATTTGGATTCTTAATGCCTCTAAAGCCTTTATTTAATCAGAGGTCGTATACCCCTTAAACTTGTTCGTCCCACAACGAGCAATTTAAATCACCAAATTGCGCCGTTCAGAGGGACTTTTCGACCCAACTTGTTTCTTACAACCTTCCGTTTAAACGCAACTCTGCTGTATACTTTAATCGAATTTCTTACTCTCCAGTCAATTACAATTATGTCATCACAAAAATATTATATTTTTGAATTGACATTTATTGGCCAATTGTTTGTTAATGTATTTCATAAAATGATACCGTCTAGGGATGTAAATCTAAATGTGANGAAAATGAGACCATAGTTGCTAATATCGTTTCCAGCAAATCGTATACAAGGAATCTTTTGGTGGCATTTAGATTTTGTAATTCTCACTTTTATGATCAAAATTGTCGATTTCGCGCACTTTTTTGTCGATATACAGCCAATCAGGCCGAAATTCAAAAAAGTACTTCCTATTCGATGTTCACCAACCCTTGGGCTTGTTATATTCCGAAAATGACGTTTCTGGCATTTCCACAGAAAAAGCCTTGTATCAAAACGTCGAAAAAGCACCAGTTTTCGGCATATTCAACCAGATTGCTGACCCCTGAGGCAAAAATTGAAAAAAATATCTCCTATTCACTAAAATTCAGACAATTTTCCGGATTCTCACCGAATCTCAAAACTTTCCGATATAAGCTCTAGGATCCTTGTTTCTTTGAAAAAAAGCTGAGGGACTCGTGTTTAACCGCGGTTAACCAGATAGTTGGTAGAAGTGGTACTGAACTGTCTGATGGAATCGCGAGATCAAGGATAGATCTTTCATATGTATTGATGAGAAATGTTATACCGTCATCAGTTTAGCCGTACCAAGCCTACAAAATGTCAAAATCACTCACACCACCCCCTTAAACCCACGCTAGTAGGACTTTTTGATCCAAACACATTTTACGAAACTGTTCGTTTAAACGTACTCTGCTGTTATTTTTGTTGAAGTGAAAAATGGCATTCTCGTCAATTATCAGAGAAAACAATATAATTCTAGAACGATTCATCTCAGCTAAACAATGAATGCTAAAAAATATTTCATTAGAAAACGCTTCTGCTTTAGGCTACACATAGCAAAAAACTGTTTGTTGTTATCTGGTGTGGTGTTCGAGAAAAATGACTGAGTAGGGTAGGCCATGCTAAAAAAACTACCTGGTGTACCTTTTTTTAAAGCAACCCACTCTTGTCACCATGATTACTCGAATGTTATATCGAAAAACGAATTTTTCTTTTATGTAGTCAAGTTAATTTTTGACATGGAAAACTGTTTTGATCATAGTATTTTTTACTTTACTAGTTTGGAAATTTTTATTTCATTTTTTCACTGTTTAGTTTTTTGCCAAGTCAAACAGTTCACGGGTAATAGACCTTTGATATTACCGGTTTTTCTGAGACAAACATAGGAAATTTGGAAAAATATTTTTTTTCATTAATAAATGAATTGAAAATTTAGAAAAGAAGCATAAAAAGGATGCAAATGTTTAGTTTGATATGTACCAAGGGCGTTGTCCCGACTTCCAGACGATCATACGTTTACAATAAGTACAGTGGTTGACCATTTAAAGCCCCCCTACAGCTTTTGTCAAAAAGGAGGGCTTTAACTGGTCAGGGGGCTTTAAGTGGTCATAGGCTAGGGGGGTTATAAGTGGCCACAGGACAGGGGGTTATGGTATTTTTCGATCACCAGTTAAGAGTTTTTTGTGAAATTTTATTCTTTTTGAAATAATTTGAAAAATTTTGGGGTTTTTGCATTTTCCGGCCATCGGTAAAGTTTTTTCGGAAAGTTTGATTTTTCTTTGAATTTAACAAAAACCCCAAAGCCTCTCGCCTGAAAAACTATCTACTACTACCCGGTAAATGAAACTACTAGTATTTTAATTGTGGCATGTTAAAGTTTGGGGTATCCGGTAAACGAATGCAGTTATTGTCGGCAATTGGCAACGCACGAGCTATTGGTCAAAAGTGTTGCCCATTGTCCACACTTTATATATTTATTTCAAAATTATTTTGCATTTATGTTTGTACCAATTCGAAAACCTGAATACAAATATGAGGTCAACCTATCAGCGAATACCAAAATTTCAAAATCCCCCCCCCATCAGCAATTATTTTATTTAATTTTTTTTATACAAAAATTTTTTTGGATGCTATCTAATGAACGTATTTTTTATTTTCCAGAGATAATAGAAGCCACTATAATTGGGTATTGTTTGCCCGCCTTTTATTATTTGTTATATGCGAGAAACAAATTAGGTGGCGCGTGAAATGACTCGGTTATTTGATTTGTACAATGCTGATAAAATTGTTTAATCTTTTACGGAATTAGGTTCAGAATTGTTTCCTACTTCATATTGTTCACCAAGAACAATTTCAAACTTTTTAGTCAAAGTACAAGGATCATGCCATTTTAACCCTAATTTCACGAATTTCTTGCAAATTTTTTGCCTCAATTGAAACTTTGGAACTCCCCTAGAAAAAAACGAGTAAAGATATCAAAATCGGACTGAAATTACAAATTGATGTCCGTGATATGTTAATTAGACTTGTGACTGACGAAAAATTTAAACTTATGATTAGTGTTATCTCAAAACGAATCTTCTAGCGTAACATCTGTAAAAAATATCGAATTTTACCGCTAATATTTCTTAAGAGTTGAAATTTTTTTTTCGGTTATTCAGACTAAATTAAAATTATGATCAATAAGTGTTTGGAAAAATAATTGGTCTGTAACTAACAAGGATTGTTTGTAATGTTTTAGTTGAGCTCAAAAACGAAATCTTGTCGGCGAAATCTGTATTTTTCAGTTTTTTTTAGTTTCTTGTCATTCTCCGTTTTTTTTTTTTTTTTTTTTTTTTTTTTTTTTTTTTTTTTTTTTTTTTTTTTTTTTTGTGTTTTTTTTTTTTTTTTTTTTTTTTTTTTTTTGTTTTTTTTTTTTTTTTTTTTTTTTTTTTTTTTTTTTTTTTTTTTTTTTTTTTTTTTTTTTTTTTTTTTTTTTTTTTTTTTTTTTTTGGTGTCGGCGCAAACGGAAAGGTGCCGTGTTTCAATCATGTTTTTGCGTAGATAAAATATCAAGCACCCTCAAAATTAAAAATCAACCAGAGAGGAGAGTCGTTTAATCAGTGGTCAAAACATCACGCTCCTATAAACTTCGAGGCCGTTCCGTGGTACAAGTTGAAAACTCCTAAAACTCCCGTGGGAACCTCCTTAAGGGATACTGGTCGCATTTTTAAAGGCAAAAACAGGATTCAGGTCGCCCTCAATAAAGTACTAGAACAGCACGAACAAATGTATTCAGTTTAGGGATCAATTCTAACCTGAAATCTTGCTTCACGAAACAAATCGAAGGCCTTTCTGATTGGCCGACCAGATCAGGAACGACCTTTTCAAAAGTGGCAACTATTTCACTTCACAAAGCCTACCCTCCTGAGTTTTGAAGAAGAGAATAGACTTAATAGCTTTTATTGACCACAGAAGGAACGTGGGCAGAACCCCCGAGTTCCGTTTAACTCAAAAAAATATTTACCGGCGCTAAAGTAATGAGCAAAAAACTGTTTTTTGGCTTAATTTTTGAGTGCCTCGGGGAAAATACTAACTCCCTCCCTGGATTTTACGACAGAACCTAAAACCCTGGTATGCTATACGACCTTAAAGGCTACGCGCAAGCCCCGAGTCCACAATTCAGCATTTTGTATCTCGTCTTTTGGGAAACCACGATTCTAAATTCTCAGAAATTTCAAAATTTGAAAAAAATCGCCACTGAATATGTTCAACATCTGCCGATGATAAATACTTTTTTATGAACAAAGAAAAATAAAAAGACATCTGGTCCAACGTTATTTTGTCCATATTTTCAGAAAAAAAACATTTTAAAAAAAAACCTAAATCTGGACAATTTCAATGTCCGAGTCTTGTAAAGCGACCAGTACTCCTTAAGGGTAATTGAATTCAGGTCAGTCTCAGGTCTCACACGTCCCAAAATTAGTAAATAAAAAGTCCAAAAAAGTACGAAATTAACAATTTTTTTGAGTAATTTTTCTGAGTAATTTTCTTTGGAAAACCAAATTTCGACCAGAACAACCCAAATATCAAAAAGCTGTATATCTCTATTTTAAGATGAAAAACTTTGGTTGCTAAAGCGTTTTAGAAGTCTTGACTAATAATAAACTGAGCAGTAACAAACAAAGCTAAAGTTTTTTTTTTATTTTGGCTTTACGTTGAGAGTACCCCAAAAAATAATGCCTAACTTGTTGGCGCCCACCTCGGAGGTCTGCCCCTGAGACCAGAATCAACAAGCCAAAAATTTGTGAGAAAAGAAGAATTTAGATAAAAGAAATAGATAAGAAAACTGTTTCAACTATTAATATACACTATAAAAAAGGCAAGGCTACGCCTCGCCTTTTTATATTATTGTATTTGAGGGGTAACATGACAAACTGGAGATCGATCGTATCGAGAAAACCGCTACGATCCGATCCGAAAATTACGATACGATCTATGATGCCGATCCCTGCTCCTCACACGCCAACACCTGAAACTTCGCCACAAATTTAATTCGTTTTTTTTGGTTTTAAGATCAAAGGAGAAAAATTAGTTTGATGACAATTCCATCATGACATATTTAAATTCTAAAATTTGAAGTCTTGTACTTGATAAATCGATAAAAATAGAGGATATTTTTTGATAGAGATTATTATTGGTTTTTTGAACTTAAGGGGGTAGGGTCGTAATTTGGGACGTAAGGATACTTGTTTGTCAGATCATCCTTCGTTTGAATAACGATACATCATCTCAACCTCAAAAATTGTTACAATCACATCCACCAGGTGCTGAGTCAAATTCTAGAAAGACCCAAGCTTTTTCTAAGTTATACTCTCTATTAGGCCCCACAACAACATCTGAAAATTTACACGAGAGTACGGGATAAGTGAGGTTACTAATATGTTGCCATTTTTTGTGAATTTCGCTCTGTATTTTTCTAGAATAACTCTGAACGCACGATTTTTTTAACAATTTTTTCATCTTCATACTGTTATACTTTCTCTAGACGTGATGTTTCAGAATAAGACCGTTATTTCGACTTAGGGTAGATTAAATATTAGTGTCGTTAATAATGATTTGCTTGGATTTTTGAAATTTCAATCTGGAATTTTATGTAACTTGAACTATCAGTAAACTTCCGGAAATGAAGAAGTTTCGAAAAAAAGGTCGTGATGAACAAAAGTACACATGAAGCTGAGAGTTCAAACTGATCAAAAATCGAAAGCTAAGAAATTTCAACCAATCAGCGTCAAATTCGATAATTAGGTTTAACCATTTTTTTGCTTAAAATAATTGAAATTTCTAGAATTCTCGATTAAGACATTTGATTGAACTTTAAATGTTCTGCATTGTTTTGGGGTTGTTCATATTCCCAAAAAAAATGCATATCATGGTTGAATACCGTTTTTTGCGGTGTTTAAAAGCTAAAGAATATTTCGAATTTGAAAAATTCTAGATTTTGTCTAGTATGTTTGAAAAAAAAAATATGCCATCCATAAGATTCTTGGGGTTCAACTTTAGTCACTAAACGATATTAATGTATCATAAATTAATTCTATAAAGCGCTAAAAAAAATTACGACACCTACCCCCGTTAGATTTATTTTTGTTATTTTCTTTCTGATTTTTTGCACATAATCAATTCATTAGAAATTTCAATCTTATTGTTTGTTGCGTTTTTTACTCATTTATTTGATTTTTTTAAAAATATTTATTCAAATAAGAATATTCACGGCTTATCAAGCGCGCTCAATTCGTCCAACTTTGTCCTCTTTTTCCTCACAGAACGTCATTATTCCAAAAATAATACCATATCAAAAGGGGTTTACACTTCCCTAAGATCTGTATGCAAAACTGAGAACAATGGGCCACGGACTCCGATGTTTATTTTCCTAACACCTTTTGTTGAAACTCCTAGAGATTAATTTCTGAAAGAAATTTGCTCAACCCAATTTCAGCAGTATACAAGTGTGAAGTTCACAGAAATGTTTTTTCAATGATTTTTGAATTCCCCTGATACCAAACCCATGTGCCCTCAAATTGTCAAGCTCACCTAGCATGCAAGATTGTCGAGTTATTAATTTTCTAAAATGATTGGATTTTACAAGAGCAGATTTTTGCTACAAAAATTGAATATGAAAGATGGATGTTTTTGATGAGTGTTAACAGTTTAACGCCGTAAAACATACTGACCAAAAGTCTTCCTGTAAGGAAACTGTTTGTATGAGAGAAGTCGCTCTCAGAAGCGTCTTATACATTTGCTTTTGACACACCAAAATGAATCCGTTATCTGACTTTTAACCCTTGTGAGCAATATAAAAAAAAGTTCCGTCAAGGCACCAGAGCCACAATCTGTGGCTCTATTTTGAACGTTGTTTACAGAAAGCCTTATGGCAGTTGAATTTAAATTTTTTTCTGCACAAGGTAGTGAAAGGTAATATTTTTGCATCCGACATTTTATATTCTAGAATTGTTAATTTTGTTTTATAAACTATAGTGAGAAAGCAAGGTAATTCATATCACTGTAGATACACGGTCATAGTTGTTCTCACAAGTCCGCATTTTTGCCGGATTTTTTATTTAATACATCAAAAGTAATTTATAAATTAAGTCAAAAATTTTGATCGGAAAAATTCATGATGTTTGACGAAAAATGTTTATTTTTCCCTATAAAAGCGAGTATACCGAAGACCTGCCTAGTGATAATTTTGATGTCAATAACAACATAAAAACATAGAACGATTGTACTACAAATTACACTAGGCCGGTTCTTCGAATCTACAGCTTAAAGACAATTGTTCGACGAACCAAAAGCTCTAATTTTTTCTGGATTGAAATTAATTCTCCCTCCAATTATAGGTTGTGAATCAGAGAAATTTCCCTTGTTGGTTCTCGAACAATTTTTTACATAACTGTACTGTATTTTTGTCGGGAATTTGTTTCGCCGGAATTTTTCGTTTTAAAAATGCTATTTTAACTATAGAGAAATATGTGTAGGCGGAAAACATATTTAATGATTTCTATGAAAATTTTCTAGACTATTTCTAATGTTTTGGAATATTTTATGTTGCATTGCACAACAATATACATATGATAGTTTTTTCTGACAATGTGTCCACAAAGTGGTGTTCGACAACACACCATGATTTCAAATTGATACAATTATGTACTAAGTATACATTTTTTATTGCGTTATATATAGAGAGGTTTTAACGCTACAACAATTTTCATAGCAGAAGATAGGGGAAAATTCCGACGAAAATCAGTATATCGTTCTCAATAAAAGCAGATTATTACATTTTTTTTTTTATTATTTTCAATTAAATATGTTAAGGGGGTAACCGACGGGTTACTCGATTTACAGAACGTTAGTCCTGGAGCTAACCGCAATTCGTATTTAGGATCAAACTTCGGATTTAGAGATATTTGTTTGAAATTTTCAAAAAATGAGTCAAAGAGTTTTTTGTTATAACCGGACCGGCCGGAATACCGGTCCAAAAAGTGATTTTTCCATTTTGGTACAACTACATCTAGCTCCTGGATATCAAATTTTCTCTTTTTTCAGTTAAAACTTTAATTTGTAAGCTAACAAGTCCGTGGCTTGCCCTGAATTTCAAATTTCCTTGTTAATAGAGAAAGTTCCAATAAATGGGTGTTTTTGCGCATTTCCGCCTGGTACAATGGCATTTCGGTCGAGAATATCCAGATTTTTTTTAAATAAAAACACTTCTTTAAAAGTGGCAACAGCGAGGAGGTGCCGCGAGTTTTTTTTCCCCATTTCCATCAGTAATTAAGCTTTTAGATTGCATTCAAAAGTTTATTTACCCCTCCAAAATTCGTCAAAAAATAGGGTTTTGACGAAAAATTCCAAAACTTTTTTTAGAGTAAATTCATAAATTTTTTAATACATTTTTGCTCAGTACGTTGCACAAACCTAAAGAAAGTTTGTAACAAATAGTCAGATACCATGTCTAGATTCAAACGAGAAAAAGTTAATTACGCCTGAAAAAAATACTAGAAAAAATTCCATAATGCATGCAAAAATTCAGAAATTTTTTTTAGGCTAAAATCAGCTGTTCTATCACTGTCTGAGTCTCGAGAAACAGCCTCCGTCGTGTACCCCAAATTCTTCGGACTGTCGTATAACTGTCCAGCATGGCTCCGAAATAATATTTCAAAAATCACTAAAACAAATATGAAGGGGCGTTACAAAAAAAAATGAGCATTATTTTTCTTGGAGAAGTAAGCTGGGATCATGAGGGATCTGATAGGCAGATCATTTCGACCTATTTTAGCTTTCCTGGGGGACCATAATCTTTCGACCAAAACTACCCACTGGTTATTTATTCCAGCTTGTTATAGATAATTAAAATTGACCCGGTTGAGGGTATTAGGGGGGATAGGTCTTACAAGAGGCCAAATTGATGGTATACTAAATGATAAAATTGACGATTAAAACTTATAAACAAGGAAAGTTAGACAACTCTTTATTTAGGCCTGAGCAAACAAAATCGCGGTACGTTTCACAAACCCCACATTTGGAGTTTATTTACTAATGGTCAGCGGGATCGTAGCAGAAAGAATAGCTATGAAAATATTCGTGCAAGAATTTTCAAGAAAAATGGCATCACGCGCCTCATTGATTTACTAAAATGCAAAAAAATGGTCCAAACCCAAACTTTCCGATATGTACGCAAATAGACGAATTAAATTTATGAAAAAATAGCTATGAAATATCGTCGCACAGAATAGAAAATGGCACACGGGCGCCCTAAATTTTTGATTACAAAACTGCCAAAAACCATTGTCACACAACCAACCCAACATTTGATATGCCACCGAACTTTCTACAAAAAAAAATGAGTTCAAAAAAATTTGCCAGCCATTGGAATCAGCTGGCGAAACTATCGTTCGTAAAATCTTCTAATCCTCTCACGATTATATCCTCGAACTGCTCAGCTTTTAAACCCGCAAGCCATTTCTTCCAACAAGTTCAATTTCCTGCTCTTGCGAATGTTAAACAATACGGCTTTGGAAAATATTCTAAGAATTTCAGTGAGGAATTCTCTCTGTCAATTTCCGGAGCAATTTCTCGAATAAAAAATTTCCGGCATTCTCAAAAATGACCTTTCCTCAGTCCTGACCTTTCAAAACTTACGGTGGGCTGTCCACCCAATGATTTTCGGGTTGAACACAGCGGGCCCGTCAGTGGTGTTCTTTCCCGCCACAAACTTTTCAGTCAAAGGGACGAACCATTTTTACATTTCCAGATCTCCTTATTTATTTTTTCGCTTGTATACAATGTTGGTGACTTCATGTTAAGTTCTTGTCTTTTCATAACATCTTCTTTATAACTAGTTAATTTTATAGATATCTATACGTACGAGCAGGGTCCGGCGGATAAAGGTCGAACAGTTTTGTCGCTCAACCTCACCTATCAGCCCGGCATTTCACCTTCTATTAGCCCGATTTCACCGTATGAAGCCGAGACGCGCTGGGAAAGCTTACCCTGAATGGTCAATAAAACAAGGTCAAATACATGTATAATTTAGTAAAGGGTCAGTCACGAGTGACGAAATTCAAGGCTCTGCATCTCTCTTGCTCCATTTTTACTCATAAATGCAACAGTGACCGGTTTTGAAAAACCTCAGAACTACTTCTCGGATTTTTTTGACTCTAGCTAGCAAAAAAGTCGTGTCAAGAACCAGCCAGCCATACCCTTGCCACACTTGTGCGTACGATCACCTACGCAACAATGAAGACGGACTTGATACAAAGGCACTAAAACCTTGGCCGATCCGCCAATTCAACAATCAATCTTTCTCTTTGACACACTCATTTTTTCACATTTCTACTTAATAATTTAAACTATCCATCATCGCAAGTAAAAACAATAGCTTTAATTAATTTTGATTCGATAGTTAAAATGATTTTGTACAAGTTTTAAGGGGGTGCGCAAAATCAAGTCCAGCAGATTGGTACAATTTTTTCAGAGCAATATATGAACAGCAAAAAAAATGTGGAAATTATTTTTTTACATTTTATCGTCAATCAAAGTGTTCACTCTACAAACGTTTCACATCTGTATTTCCTCACATACTAACTATGAGTTAAATACAAAAAAACCACTTTGCACTGTGCATCAGTTCCAACTTAACTGCCACTAAGAATTTTTCTTTTAAAACGATACTAACCTAACTTCAGACATTCTCGGTGTACTGGCGCTAATTAGTTATCCTAATAACACTGCACAGTCGAAAAATTCTTGAATAAAAGTTTTTTACATGAAAAAGTGTCAAACAATGGCAAAAAGTAGCAACAAACACGTATTTTTGAGATAAAATCTGACCTTACAATTCGCGTTTGATATCTATAAAACAATTGTCCTGTACCTATTAAAAAAATGGCGCCTACTTACACCCACCATTATTCGACGAATTCTTTCACACACGATCACACAATTTTCAAAAAAGATCCAGTGCCGCACATGCACTTACTCCAGTGCACCCAGTCAAGCTGCTTACATTCTCATCAACCAGTTTCAAAACTGATAATCGTTTTCCGACTAACCGATCCTTAGTCTGACCAATACGGCGATTCCAATCACGCATGCCAAAACATTCTAATCATTCCATTCCTGCATGCCTTCTTTACGGATAGTCTCAAAAACCCACGAATCAAACAAACTTCGGAACCTGACTTTGGCCGGAAAATTCTTCCATAATTTTTCCTGACCAACAGCTCCGAACCTATCAAATGACAAAATATCAAAAATTTCTCGATTCTTTCAAACAGCCGCCGTCAGCAAAACTAATGTCAGGCCAATCCCATGAAAAACAAGTTAAAGTGGCTCATTTCTTGGCTTTTATCCACAGATTTACGTTATTGAAACCAAAAAAACATCTTCTGGACAAAAAAATCGCAGAAACCATTTTATAACTGCTCCTCGCATCTTCTTTTTTTCAATTTTTATCGCATTTCCAAACAGAAACCCAAAAAAAAAAAAACAAGAAGAAAACCCGAAAAAAACAACCTCACACAAAAAAATCTTCTCCTTTTCCCAAACACCGCCGGCAAAATAAAAAAAATTCGGCGAAATTTAACAAAAAATGAACGCCCGAAAACATATTTAAATAGGCTACAGCCACACTACTCAATAAGCATGAACAACAGTATCCCTCGACCTTACTCATTTTCGTAAGTCTCATATCTCGACTCCCCAGCCGATGCGGGTTTCCCCGCGCCCACCCCTTAAAAGGGCTACTCATAGCAATATAACAACAGATTCCGAGATCTTCTTCTCAAAATCTTTCCTCGAGTTCTTTTTTTTTAAAACAAAGGTTCATTTCTTTTGAGAAAATCACCATACAACTCTCAATTTTAACTGTTAAACCTGCTTAAACCAATAAGTAAAAGGACCCAGCACTTTTTTACTTCCCACGCTCTTCTGCCAGTACGCCTCCCCTCAACCATTTGCGCCTTCAGAATTGAAAATAACGTTTTGTAAGGAACTCCAACAAATTGACTTCCGCTTTCGACACTAAACATGTACATTTTCTATTTATCGGCAGCATCAGGCAATCCGCAGCCAAGAGTCAAAAAAACAACAATCACCAGACATTCAAGACCGGCCTCGCTTATCTCACAATACTCAAACTCACTTTCTTTCAGCAAAGCTATCTGAACAGAATTCGGCTATGAAACATACATTGCTCGGGAACTTCATTTGAACAAATATTGGTGTGCAGCATTTTTCGAGGCTAAATCACCTGTACTACGATAGATAGAAATAACAACTACACAATTACATTTAATCAGTTCTTGTCATCTCATCTAAAACTTCCCTCCAAATCATGCTAATACTTTTTGCTTCTCGAAACGACGCCTCATCTTTTTTCTGCTAGGAACGTCTTTCGAAACCTAAACCCCTATCCTTTTCTTACGCCTCTATCCCCGCCGTCTACTCCGCCCAAAAAAAGCTTTTTTTCGCCAAAACCTCACCTATTCCAGCCCGGCATCTCCTATCGCCTCACTAACTCCGCCCGGATCCCCTCGCCGTGAATCTCTTCTACCAATACCGTTAACATTCACAAACCCGTGACCTTCGGCTAACGTTGAAACTAAAGATTCATCAAAGATCTGCGATTTCGTTAATCAAACCCAGCTTTTTTGTTTCACTCAAAGCGACTCATTCAACTATTTGTGGATCGCTACTCTGAAACTCACGCGGCTTCCAAAATTTCAACTCGACGTCCGACAACATCTTCCAGTGCGATTACTCCTGCACACACATTGCGTACTCTGGATTACCAATTGCATATAAATTTCGTGAACTATCTCTGTAATCTTTAAACTACTCACACCAATTTGCCACCGCAATAAATTGCTTGCCTTCTCTCACCTTCAGCGCACCCATCTTTTATCTTTCCGCAGACATCAAATCTTCCAGCCAATCACGGCTACCTGCTTTTGGAACAGCTTATCACACGGTACCCACCAATTTCTCGGATCCCTAACGAACAACTATTTGCGCGAACTTACTGTGCTTCCGCCAATTTCATACAATTTTGTATCCGTCACTCTTTCCCACAGACTCTAAAGTTCCAAGTTATCTAACTGCCAACACAAATTAGCAGCAACAAAGAGTTATTACTTTCAACACACGATACCACGTGCGGTTAAGCGAAAATAAAAACTCTTGAAAATATAGAAATTTGGAAAGTTCTTTTGCCATCGAAAATTTTTTTCTTATATCACTCTTGACAGCAAACCAGCCACGAAAATGACAGCAACTAAAATTAGCTTCCTATCACTTCTGAAGTCCCTCGAGATACCGCCTCCGTCGAATTACCCCTTAATGAAGTACAACTATGGAACAATTTCTTGTATTGCTTAAATATTTTTATACACCTTGTCCACATTAAATTTTTTGTACTAAATCTACATTTTTTCAAAAGGGATACTTGCAAGTTGAAAATTTATAAACTTCCGAACAAAAATATCTGCCCTAGATCACGATATACTTTTATTTTAACTGTTATGCATGGCACAACACATTTCCTAAAAAACTGGCTAAGCTACCTTTGTGATTTTTAATGTCTAAGTTCCGGAAATGATGTTTTCAGCGAAGTTAAACAGAAGCGTAGCAAAATTCTAGAAATGTACTCCATTTATAACTGGAACCAAACATTCGAATTAAATTATTTTTGTTGTAACTGAATCGAAATCTCTTTCCTGATGTGTTTGAAAGAAAAGATTCTACGATCCGTTCTTTTTGTTTTTTGTAGATGATTTTAGCGGTAATGGCTTGAGCCAAAACTAATTTGACCTTTGTGCTTACAGAGGGTTGAGTCTAGCTGTCTAAAAAGTTGGCAATTTACTCCAAAAAATTTGACCAAGTCTACCCCCAAACACGGTTGAGTTAACCTCCTTTACGGGGGTACCCTTCAGAACTAAGGCTCAAACAAAAATAGTTCTGATATTTAGTCTTATGATTTTTTTTTCTGACAATATGGGAACAATTTCAAGTTAATTGGTAGTAATTTTCCATCGCTAGAGACTTAT
>SCLH01000460.1:193433-212272 GCA_004367855.1 Oikopleura vanhoeffeni | reverse complement strand
TCGATTTTTTTGTAAGTAGGCTCAAAAGTAAGCCACTGAAACAACTGATCAGAAAGTTTGGCTTACTTCAAATGATATTGACGTTTAGTGTTTTAAATAAAGCAACGTAATTTTAAGTTCATTTTTGGAAAAAAATACTAGAAAAAATCGAAAAAAAAAAAAAAAGCAAAATGAAATTTTTTTTGATATGATTTGTCGTAGTACACTTAGCTATCACCTCGGGTCATTTTGGAGCATTTATTATGCCCCTAGGCCACATTAAAGCAGCCGACCAGTACCCCTGAGGGTTGTATAGGCAGTCTATATCTTCTGAACTACCGGCACACAGAAAGAAATGTTAAATTGGTTGTATGGTATTGTCACTTATGGTTTACCTTAAAAATGTGGGTGATGCAATCTATTTTAAAAGCCATTTACTTAACGTCATGGTGTGAGTACTGTCAACTAATTTCATGATTTGCTCTCAACTGACTTTTATATTGTGTTACAGATTGTGAAAAAAACCAAAAAATATGAAATTTTTTCTTGATTAAGTGGTCTAAGAGAATGGTTTTTGCTCTTGCGGAGAAAACGGTGAATAATTTGGTTGAATAATATATTAATCCCGTTTCCAGAAACATATTAGTGCGAATCGTTTTTGATACCATTGAAAATTTGATACGATGACCTTTGAGGTCAAAATATTATTATTCAAACTACACAAACGAGTTAAGAAATAATATCAAAAAAACGAATGCCATTTTTTGCATATTGTCGGAAACCTATTGTTTAACGTTGTGAAAAAAGCTATTGTATGTTACTTTAACATTGTAGTAAACATGTAGAAATACGATTTTCCGTGGTCAAAACTATGAAACGAGCATTTTTCGTTGCGATTTCCAGGCACTGTTCAGTATGAAAAATTTGAAAAAACAAATCCTTTTTTTCACATTGTAATTTCTACTTTTAAAAATTGTTATTTTGCTTTCGGTTAACCTGATTTACTGGTTGGTTCAACATGCAATTTCTAAAAATTATCCAAAATTTTGTTCTTGAGATTACGAACTAACCAATCTGCAAATTTGTTGGTCTGGAAATAACAATCGGAAAAAATTTTCATTACTAATCCGAAGTTTGCGAGTGAAGCGTTATGAGCCTAGAAAAAGCCTTTCCATCCTATACACCCCTTTAATAACTTCGATCAATTTTGGTACACATGTTGTCGTTTTTTATCGAAGATAATACTTGAGTGCACTTAGAAATTTTCGTTCCGAAACTTAATTTTCTAAACAGGGCTAATATACGATGGTCTGAGGGTGATGTATTCACCGTTTGGCTGAGAGAGCCCTGAAGTTTGGACTTATCAGAAGTTTTCTAAGCTGCGCAAACATTTTGTTAATTTCACAATTTCCCAAAAAATAATCGCGAAATCCATATTTTAACGTTTCTAGCTAAAATGTTATTTCATTACGTTCTTTTCAATTCTTGACTGACAGGCTTTTCTTCATCTATATTCACAAAAAAAAGTTCAAATAACCAAGCTTCAAAAAGTTGAAGAATTTTTTTTGCATTCATCAAAAAACGCAAAATTTTGATATTCTGCAAAAAAACTTAAGTTTTATTGAATTTCAGCGTCCTGTCAGGGCCGAATCTTGGCACAACTTATGTTTATGAGCGGACTTTAAGAAAGCGTCCATTCTCATTTGTCGCTGCGTACGTGCATTATTGACCTACCCGTGAACGAACTTAGTTCTCCAAAAGCCTATTAATTTCACAAACTTTTGAGATTTCTTTGAGTGCCAAACTTAAGTGCCAAAAGTGACCAAATATCTAACTGAAAAATTTCAACCTCATTTCTCTCTTTGCTGACTATCAATTTCCACTTTTTATAAAAAACTGTTATATTTTTGTATAAACTATAACTTATGCTTCACATTCCACGCGTAATGTCTGATGTTGCATTTCTCCTACACGGTTTTGAGAACGAATAGGATTGCACGATTCGAACAGAAAATGGTCTCGTCAGGAGATTATTTAATCGGTTACCTCCCACACGGACGAGAAACGCGTTTGCGGTTTGTTACGCGTTTTTTACACTCAACCGAAAAATAGTGGCCTTTTCCGAAAGCAAAAATGACAAAATTGGAAAATTTAATTTTTATATAAAAAGTGTTGTCTATTCTCAATAATCGTGGCATTTGAATAAATAACTTTTAGGCAGCCGTTCGCGTTAAAATAATTTAACATAAGGAATACAAAAAAACGGTATATTTCGCATCACGTGACGACCGAAAAAATTCCATATTAATTGGTCTGTTATTGCACTCGCGTGGTGAGAAGACTCAATAGGATTAATTGTTCAATATGTCGATTTTTATTAGTCAACACGCTACCTATCATTTTGTTTTTTTTTTTAAACAGATTTTTTAGGTTAAGTTATGCGCGACAAACTACGGCAGCTAATTTTTGATTGTATGTTCTAGGTAATTCCATGAATAAAATGTGTTTCCTAGAACATATCAAACAATAACTATCGTAAGCAAAAAAAATTAAGTTTTGGGTGATATAGATCGAACTTATTTTAGCATACTAAAACCATGTTCTCAATCGGGATCATTTTCAATCCTGAGTTTAATGCATTTTTGACCCCGATAACCCTCCCAATCCGGAGTCTGTACGCCGAGATGGTTCTATCCCGATCCGGATGCAGAAACACTGACTTGGACCTTACAATATATTTTGGTACGGGCACTGCCGAGTTTAGCTCATATCATGATATGATTATCACTTTATATGTTTAAATTTGCATTCTGAAAATTTATATTTTAATTAATGATTTAAACTTTGCAGTTAAGGTATGGTGGTTCCTACATTTTTTGCAAGTTATTTCTGTCAATAAATCAATCGTCTTGTTTTAAGCACAAACAACCCAAATAAGACAAAAAATGGTTTATTTTCTCTGAATATTTTTTTCAAAATTAAGCGGAAAAAAACGTTTGCCTTCAATTTGACCATTCAAAACGTCAAAAATTTTGGCTTGACGTAAGCCACTTTCGCGTCAGTGGTTTCTCTATCTTTCTTTTGAGCTATTTCGAAAAATCGAAGCACTTTTTTTTCGGAAGTTTTTTTCACGTGACCTTGAAAAATTTATATTTTGCGTTTTTGTTATTATTGAGAGTCGAATTTAACAAAAACGCTTCCTATGAAGCTTTTTGTTTGTTTTCAGCTAGCTTATTGCGATAACATTTGAGCAAATTTTGAATTTAAAGCCTAGGAGGAGATAAGATTTTCCGATGGAAAAAGTCCATAGACTGGTGGTTTTTTTGGCATATTCTAGGAATAATATAGCACTTATCCACAAAAACGCTTCTATGAGTTTGCATTACTAATTCTAGAGTTTATATTAAAAATATGGGTTCTTTGCCAAAATAAAACCTGGGAGATAGATTTTCCGTTTTGGTTTAGGGTCTCGCTTATGTGTCTTGGGCAATGGATACATGCAAAAAAATTTCGGACAAATGTTTTACGCAGATGAAGGGTAGTTCTACAAAACTGGCTAATCTGAAAATATCCTTGAAGCCCTGTTTGACTAATATTATAGAATTAGGACGAGGATACCCTAAACCGAAAATGGGTGTTGTACGGGACAAAAACCCCTAAGTTTGAGGTTGTATACCGGTAAAGCGTCTAATTGTATAAAAGCTCCTAACAAAAAAGTTCGGAGATACGTTTCCAAACCGACAAACCTCACATTTGATAATAATTGGATATTTTTCAGAAAAAAAACAGCCAAATGTAATTACCTCTCTACATAAGTCAACCCCTTAGTGGTAACCCTTATTGGATTTTTACCCGTCTGGCAAGATGGCCGATTAGTGGACACGCTAAGACTTAGCTATAGCCTATAGTTTATAGTCATCATGCAATTTTGACAATTTATGAAACTTTACTTAATTCCACGCCAAAAAATGAGCTCATGAATCTTCAAAATTTTCACTCCCTAGTGTCGAAATGCTCTAAAAACCGGTAATTACGGTACGTTTCAGACCTGGTAAATTGAATGTACAAAATAATCTACTTATACTGCCATACTCAATTATGTTTTTTTAGTTCTTCATTTTCGATATAACGCCATATTTAAAAGTCTATGGTGCACCATTGGCCTTAAAAATTCTCTCTGAGATTTCATGTGATACTGTATATTGGTCATTCCGGTGATATGAAAATTTTCAGAATTTTGAAAATTATCCTAATTTTTTGAAAATAAAAATCATCGATCATGGCTTCCCGCGATTTCTTGGTACAGTCAATAACTTCAAAGGTCCTATTTAAGTCCTACTGTTTTTGGCTCCGGACAAACAGACCTTCCGACAGTTTAGTCGATTAAATTTGCTACTTCCTAATGTAGGTTGATGGCCATAAATTTATGGCATAAATTATAGGGGTTTTCATAATAAATCGGAAAATTCGTTCGTGAAATAAACCATACCATAGCTGACGCGTATGACGGTGGGGATTCTCTAGGTTTGAAAACAAAAAAATTCAAAATAAAGAAACCTTCCCTTAGTTGACTTAGAACTCATATTGATATTACATAATTGTTTGAATGAACCAATTTGTTCAAGAAGATTATGAAATGAACGACGTGTGTTCAGATGTTTGTTGACCTTGGTAGTTATGTATCTGCCAATCAAATTCAACTCGAGACTGCGATTGTGTAAATAGTTTGCCTACAAATATTAAATCTTAACTCGTGACCCAGCTATAAAACAACCCGAATAAGACCCAATATTGTTTGTATCATGAAAAGACTTAAGGGGGTCTGGTGCATTTACAGATTTGCACTTTTCATTTTTGTTTCTCTTGATTTGGGGGAAAACTTTTTTCCACTTCAAAATTTCGAATAAAAACGAAAGTTGCCACTTTTGAGGCTTATTCGTATAATCGTTTTTTTTCAGATCGCTTATTTTCCTTTATTGAATCGTCTTTTAAAAAACACTTTAAAAACGCGCGTGTTGCTATTTTAGGTGTCTAAATTAAAAGGGAAAATTTATTTTTTATTAATTAGGAAACCGTTAACACGACCAATACACCCAATGAAAATTTATTTATATAATTCTATACGATTTCTACGTCAAAATCGAAAATTTGCAAAAAACGCGAAAAAACCGAAAGTTTTGGCACATCCGAAAAAAAAATATTTTTGTTCATGAGTTGAATGAAATTAAATTTTTAAACGGTGGATGGGTCGGCTGTACCCAAATTTGCGCAAGTTTCGACGTAATAAAGTTTTTTTAATTCTGGATTAAAGAGGCTTAAATAGAATTTCCCCCAACCCGTAGTTTCGTTCAAAAATTATGATTCAGAGTATAAACAATGAGCGAAGAATCAAAAACGAGGACATATTCGAAAAAAAAATAAAAGGTGGTATTTGCCATATTTTTAGTCGGATTTCCAAAAAATAGTTTGAAGAATTTTCGACAAACAATGAGGAAAATTTTAAAAATATTTCCAAATAGTTTTCGCCCGAAATCTCAAAACATGTCATATGATTACCCCGCCCTTCAGAGTAGAAATCCTAAGATTTGAATGATAAAACAACGATGTTATCGAGAAATGTTTTTTTTTGCATTCAACTTGCCAATTTAAAAGCTCAATAGGGAAATGGTTTTCTTTTTCATCAGACTTACTCGTTCACACTTGGTAACCGGAGATCTATTAGATATGTATTTTCAGTATAAATTGGAGAAAAATTCGAAACTCGTCTTTTTCCTTTCCAGGAATTGCATCAAAAATATTACAGTAGTTCAAGCACAATGGTAGCATCGTCATACATGATATAAGAATGAACAAACATAAAATTGAACTTTTTCGGCGTTGATATTAGAAGAAAAAAGTTTGTGGGTACATCGAGGATTCGAACCGACCAAAAAGTTACCATTCCGGTTTATATCCGGTGAACCGGATGTCAATCAAACTTTAATAAAGTTCTCTATGACTTTTTAGTTAGCAGTGAATACAGTTTTCTCGATATCATCTTATGGTTTTGCCGTTATTAGCATGAGACGGTGGCCGCTTTTTAAAAAAACCTTAAAAAAATTTCGAATTTGTTGGAAATTTTGGATTTTTTTTATTATTTTTAAAATTCATATAACTAAACATGCTTACGTTGAAATCAAAAATTGTGAAATCAAGCTGAACAGTACTACGAGGTTCAGAAGATATGAACTGCCTATTACTGCTATAGGCATCATCCCCCTTAAAGTAATACACCCCCTTTAAGTAAAACTTAGTTAAACCTATATTTTGTAATTGAAATGCAAACTTAAAAATAAACTGTTTTCTTAAGAATCCGAAATAAAATTTTTCATATTTTATGGTTCTGTAGGAGAATTTGCTATTGAAAATATCTCGATAATATATCATATTATATACATGTAATTATAGCTTATTATTTTATTAGGCCACAAGGTCAAATTATTGCTTGTGATAAAAATGCTTAAGGTCCATTTTTTTTTCAGATAGCACCAAACGGAGTTTTAAGATGAGAGAATTGGCAATACGATCTTTCTTGATATTTTGGGTCATCCTACTTAGGTAGAACAACTTTTTATTTTACGTTGCGCTGCAGAGCACGTAAAAAATAAAAATTATTTTCTTTGACCCAAAATATCAGAAGATCGTATATCCAATTTCGCTCATCTTAAAACTTTCGTTTGTGCTATCTAAAAAAGGAACCTAAGGTAATTTTTTTAGAACACCCTAACAGTTTTGTCTAACAGTTTGGCTAACATTTTTTTAGGTGACCCAGCTACTTTTCTTCAGTGCATTTGAAAAATGCAACAAGATATTTATTTGGCTGTTGTATAAAAAACTTTCATTTGCGAATATCTGGATTCCGTTCTTAAATATAGCCACGGAATGCCTGAAGAAGTCACCTTTAGGCTTAAGCAATTTCTAAAATTTAAATTTGAATGACTTGGTGTATTTTACTTATGTTTTTGTAAAGTACGTATATTAAAATTAGCGCGCTATAAAAATAAGTTTCCAATCAGCACTTCTCTGGTTCTGAAAGCAAATCTCTTAAATTTTCAATAATTTTGCATTTTGAGGGATTTCCCAAAATTGCTAATTTTAGGAACTTCATTTTGGATTAAATTTGAAATAGCCATACGATGATATACAAGGCTAATTGTGGTTTAGGTCTATAACAAGGCTTCCAAAAGGAAAGGGAACGAAAAAATTGAGAAATGAAAGGGAAGGGATTTTGGGCACCTCCATTTCCGATGCTTACACTACGTGAAAATCTTTGATTATAAATGTCATATGTAAATTTGAGCCAATTTTTTTTCTGAATCCGAAACAAATACTCACGATCGAAAAATTCTGATATGCAATTGGCCTAAATTTCAAAAGAAAACTGTCTGGCCGCCCGAAACGGCGGCCCCAAATGATTTCGGCATGATTTTCGGATTCCATGGGGTCGATTCACTCTTGAAACAAGTTTTCTAGAAAAGTTTTTTCATTTTTTAATTACTCAAATTTTGAGAATAAGCTCTCTAGCACCGCATGTGGCGCTTTATGAAATTTTGAAGGTGATTTCCAACTTATCTATTTGCCAACTATTTGGCCAACTATATATGTCAATTACTGTAGGCTCAATTGTTTGGTTCTTAGCGCCACGCTAGTATTGACGAAATCACGGTGGTAGTTAAAGAAGCCTGGTCTAAAGGACAAGCTGATATTCATGCATATATTTGTCCGTATTTTTAAAAAAATCTGCAAAAGTTTAGGAGCAAATTATCAATAATAAAATTATTTTGGTCTAAAAAATGAAGACCCTTTTTGCCGTTACTCAATTTTGCTATATATATTTGATTTTGATGAAAATTATCAAGACTTTTTTTGCTTTTTCACCCATATTTACGAAAAAGTTGATTCCCCATAAAGAGCGGACGGACTGAAATAAAAAAAGCGTAGGTTGGCGATATTTTGTAACATATTGTCCTTATAGACGCACACCACACTAGATTTCAGTTAACGGTCATTTTAATGAACAATTGTTTTTCCGTTTATTTTTGCAACCTTATAAAAAAATTTGTCTAATTTATATCTAAAAGATCAATCTGATGGTATTGTTACAATGAAAATGGTTTTAAAGGTTTGGACACCCTAATATTAAAAAGGCTTACGCCACAGGGTGTTCAAATTATGCCTGATCTAAAAACGTGTGATCAATTTTGAAATTGGGGTTTGAATTGCCAATGATTAAGAGGGTAGTCAGGGCGAGCCAGTTTTAGACCATTAGATATAATTTATGATATATAATGACTGGCATTCATCAATTTGCAGACGCCCGTACAATTCGAATGATAGATAAACTTGTTTGCAAAATTCATTTCACCATTATCTTGGAAAGAAAAAAAAAAGTTTTTATCTGTGGGAAAACGTGACGTCATGACACGCCACGTCGAAAATTCATGACTTATACGTATCTTAACTTAACATACACATGAACAACCCTTATACGACAAAAAACTTTTTAAATATTTTGACTTTTATTGTTCAACCGCCAACTCTTATAGCGGTCGAACACTGGACGTGTAATAATCTGAAATGTTGAAAACAAAATTGCACGTGCTGATTTTAAATAAGTTATTTAGCTTTCCACAACGCGAAAAACTTGTAAATCACGAAAAACTATTTTGAAAAAAAATAAGATTATCTAATTTTATATCAATGATAACTTTTCAGGTAAATCAGCGCCATATTTGATTTTAAATTACACACATTTTAACAGTAAAATAATAATTTGTCGATAACAATTTCTGAGAAATCTGAAGTAACCTCTTAAATGATATCTCTTGTTATTCGAATAACGCCATGTAAATCTCTCAAACTTGATCATAAAATTTTTGATAAAACGGTCGCTAAATTCTCTCAGGCTGATTTATTGTAAGTTATAAAATAAATTAATACAGATTTTCATTAGCAACATCACCTTGGTTCACGAGCTAAAGTGATAAAGTTACTTCCGTGTTTAGGTTTAACGTATAATTTAGCTATAAAAAACTTATAGTAAATGTATATTCATTTATATAAAAACTGAAATAAGCTTATAAATAAATCATGTAATAATATAAAATGTATATCAATACATATATTTGATTATATGAAGCTAGACGAACAAGCGTCCGATACGGACAAAACGACACGAATAAGGTTGTCCTTATAGACACATATGACAGTAGCATTTAAAAACAGAGTTCCAAGATTGTTTTCTATAAGGGGAGTTTCATTAATATGAATATGAGCAGTTATTTGAAAATAAACATGTTAATATAAAATTTAGTAACATGTATTTTCAATAACATATATTCATCATTATGAAACTCCCCTCTATAGAAATATTATAAAAAAGGAAACAATCTTGGGAACACTGTTTACGGCTACTTTAAATGGGTCTATAAGGACAGTCATACACTAATTACTTGCTACTGGGTTATAAACTCACATGTGTTATACGCTGTCCAGTGTTAGTGTTCCCTAGATGGTTTCATATAATAAAAAGGCCAATCAGTTCCATGTAAAACACCACATACTCAAAGTCTGACAACAAACGTCCTGACAGTTCTTCAAACGTCCCTGACAGTTCTAAACGTCCTGACAGTTTCTCAAACGTCCTGACAAAAATTTCATTTGATTATAATTTTACCAAAACGTTCCTGACACTTTTTCGATTTTGATAAAAAATATTTTTGGGAAACTATGATTTTAAATTGATTAATTTTTCATTAATTTTTTCAAGTCTGTCCATGTCTTGAACATATATTGAACCGATTGTCTTGTTAAGGCCTCGGATGCATTTTCATTTTTTTTTGATGGAAACTTTTGGCCACTTCAAAATTTTTCGAATAAAAACTTTTCGAAACAGTTGCCACTTTTCAGCTTACTTTGTGAATTCTGAATTTCTTCAGATTGATTATTCTTTACTTTATAAATGTCTTTTGAAAAAACACTAAAAAAAACGCGCGTTTTGTAAGTTGACGTTGTGCTAAATTACAGTACAAATTTATTTTTATTAATAAGGAACTTCTAAAATACGGTCCTGTCGACCGTTTGGAAACTTTCTAATTAAGTTTAAATTCATACGATTTTAGTCAAAATTCAGTCCGTCCCAGTCATCAGGCTCGTCAAATCAGAAACGTGCTTACAAAAATAACGAATATTTTTTGTATGTATCTCCTCCCTGAGTGGGTTTTAGGTACAACAACTGATTTATGACTCAAATTAACCGCGACAGGAACTGTGAGCAAAAACCGAGTTGAGTTTTTTTTTGAAAAGTCTTGAATTTTCTCTCAGTATCACCAAAAAACTGTTATTTGACCCTTGTTAGGGGTCTCAATCAAAATGCATTCTCTCCTTTTGATTTAAAAGTCACCACATTTTCGAAACTAGATAAATTGTGCAGCTAAAGAGTTGTGCAAAAAAACCGAGTTGAGTTTTTCTAAATTTCTGACTCGTTTTTCTTTAATCGTGTTTAGAGTTTCAAATCAAGAAATTTTCTACTTTTTTTCATACGAAATATTTCGAACTCATCCAAAAAGTGCTTTCCTGTATTCAAAATAAAACGAGAGTACAAATGATTGTAATTTTCCATATGTTCATAAAAAGCATTGAAAAATAAAATTGGGAGGAAAATTGTTTCTAGAGCCTCATTTTGCGAACGGACCACCCCTTAAGTTGAATAAAAGAAAAACCTAAAAAAAACTAATTTTCAAAGGAAAATGACCAAAAAAGTTTTTGTAAGTGGACAAAGTCCTGACAGCTTTCTCAAACCGCCTGAAGGTTTTCTCAAACGTCCTGACAAAAAATTGCAATCATAGGTGTCAGACGTCTTGAGTATGTGGTGTAGCTCAAAAACGAACAAAATATTAATACACGTAGATATTACTTATGAGTTAGTATGGTGTTTGAAAACAAATATAATCTTTCTTCGAAAAATATTACTTTCAATATTTGTAGGGGGTCGTTCGTCCATTCTATCGAAAATAATTCAGAATTGACTCTTTTATCCATATAAAACCAGTCCTTTTAGTCAAATTTGACAGTAAATTAAAAATTTGATATCAGTCAATTAGTTTAACGTCACAAAAAAAATCTGTTATGCAAACTATATTCTCTTATATGTTCTTATGAGACCCAATCTTTCTCAAAAAAAGCCCTCAAAATGCATTAGCTCGTTGCATATGATTATAGAGTGATTATTTTCTAATTCAGTGGCACAAGGAAGTTTTAGCTGTGCAAATTACCAGAGAATGACGGGAAATAACGTCAAAAATTATTCTACGGAGCACTCAGGCATGAATATGAGCCAAATATAGCGGCACAGTCTCATTATATATTCCTAAAAATAATAACTGGTTATACCGGAGGTGAAATATATAATGTGAAACCCGTTTAAATTTTTGCTTATTCGCCATGCATGAGTGCCTCCTTAAAAATACGTTTTTCAAATTTATGAAACTGTCATGTTTGAAAATCTGTACCAAAACATGTATTTCACAGCCTGGTGTACCTTCAAGGTTTGGCAAGAAAAAATTGCGGACAATTTCTTCTACCTACAAGACTAATTGTATAAGAATGAATAGATTGAATTTAAATCGAAGCTTATCATATTTTAGTCTTTATGATTGAAAAAAAAAGCCATATAATTGTCTCGAAACAACCAAAACAGATGGAATAGTGTCCCTTAAATAAGGTACTCAAAGAAACCCATTCTATTTTTATGGTGTGGGCCATTGTTCGAAAAATTACCCCTGGTATTAAAATTATCTCTTTTTTTAAATTATCGTCATATTGTCTCTCTTTTTGCGGATTTTTGATTGGTGCTTTTGCTATGTCGTTGAAAAAATCATAATTTATAATATTAACATTTCATGATTACATTTCAGTATAATAATTTGATCATAATAATCTTCTATATTGAACGAAATTATTCGGAACTCAATATATCATATAACACATGGTCACTAAAACGTACTCATATGTCAAAAAGTTGGAGAAGGAACGGCTGAAAATCAAAAAAGTGGCTACCGTCAAAAAGAAGGGTTTCTCTCGTTAATACTATCAGTCCAAGTTTTACAAACTTTGTTTCAAGATTGTTCTATTCATGTTTATATCTTTCATTCACTTTTGTAACATTGAAGGGGTACTCATCGGTTTTATTTCAGGGCCAGGGACATGATAAATGGCACCAAATGGATTCAGAATGGCCAGAAAATAATTTCTGTTCATAAATCATAAAAAAATATTGCTCAAAGTTGTCCTCAATTTTAATTGAAAAGGGCTAGGAAAAGTAAAAGTGATTAGCAGCTTATTTCAGAATTTGCAGCGCCCTTCCAAATTTGGGGCGGTACTTTTTGATACAATCGCGATGGAATAATTTTCTAGAAATTCCAAAAATTGACTTCCGAGTTACTTGAAATCCAGAAATGAAGAAGAAATGTTTCTCAACTTATCTCAAATTAAAAAAAATGAACCGAATCGTTTTTGAGAAAATTCCGTTAATTTTTAGCGTTTCTCATGTTCTAGAATATTTTCCGACCAAAATTTCAAGCTGAGTAAGAGATGCTGTTCAGTAGATCATGCAGCTTTCATTTGGTGGTATTTTTAACCTTTATGATCAACTTAATTTTTCTTAAAATTCTGGGAAAAATTGACATTTGGCTGTACTAAAATGCAATTTTTTAGTAATGAGGAGCAAATGTTCGAAAAAAAATGACGCAGAAATGAAGAAGACAGTTTTCTCCAAGCCTTATCTCACAATTAAAAAAAAAACACCGAAAACATTTTTATAAAAAAATTGAAGCTACAAAATTATAAAATATCATAAAATTACGCGTTGTTCATTATATATAAGAAAGGGTACAACCCGTTATCTGACAAAATTTTCATATTAGCCGCTTTAGAGAAAACATACAATAAGATAAAATCAGTGTTCTAGAATTCCCCCCTCCACCAGGTGACTGTGTGTGCTCGAAATTAAGTTTTCACTTTCGGGTCAAGAGAAAGAAGGATAGATCTTCATTATCAGGTCTTTTCACAATTTCTATAACTTTTTTTGTTTTTTCTGAGCCCTTTGCAAAATATAAGAAACCGTTGAGTACCCCTTAATTTCTGATATTATAAATTTTTTTTTTTCTTTGCCAGAATTCGCATAACGAAACTTGCTGGATATTGATCTTGCTTTTTTGGTCCCCAAAAATCAAAACATGAGTCATGTTACGATGACCAAAAAGAGCTTTTACTGTAATGTGTGCGTCATGACCGTTCACCTTATGTATAAATAAACTGTATATTATCACGTTGTTATATTAAATAAATATACAAAAATTGACTTGGTTATATAATTATTCATGGAAAAATAATTATACGCTAATGTATTTACAGGGTGTAAGATTTTTCCCTTCTTTTTCCAAATTGGAGAGCGATGAGAACGGTTATGAGAACGATGTAATTTTGGCAAAAAACCCTACGTCTTTCAGATTTAACCAATCAAAACGGCGGAATCAAAGTCTATCCCAATTTGGAAAAAAACCTTACACCCTAATTTAATAACATAAAACATAGCCAAATGAATTTATCAAAGGTGAAAATTTCTTGAGAAAAATTTAAGGGAAAATGCTCGTATGCCCGCAAGGAAGTTTCATTTAGCCCGCTATTTTTTAGTTGAAGTATATTTTTAAACGCCTTTTAGATTCGTCGAGGACAAGATTTTCAATAAAAAACTGGGCATTATCTTTGGCACCTAAAAAAACCTCGATTTTGTGATAAAAAGTTCGGAATCTCATCGAAAATGCAATATATAATTTCTCTACCAATGTTGCTCAAAAAATTTAGGCGACTGCGAAGTGAAGCCTTCGCTCCCTTTTAATTGCGAAAAAGGTTATTGTTGATCATATTTACTCGTTTGGTATTTCGTGAAAAACTGATAATTACTTTGTTATTTGACCTAATTTACTAAGTATATTAATTGGCCTTAATACACGAACAAATAGGATAACTGAGGATTATTTTATTATACTTTTGTACCAAAAAAGGTAAAATAAGATTCAAATTCGGAAATTTTTTATTTCGGATTTTGCAAATTTCAATTTTTAAGTATTTTTTCAAATTCATTGCAGTAAACCCTGTAGAGCAAGTGACGAAAGTCAAGCAATGGGTGGAGGTGTGTGAAGTGATAAATTAAACAACCTTATTTTTGAACTTATTTTGCATAATTTGCGGTTTTTTTACTGCAGAGCGTATTTTAAAACGTGGCCGGTTCTGTGAGACGGGTTTTGATTGGTGAAAAGGTCTGCTAGGGAGCGTTTATATATGGGCAGCTTGGCGATTTCAACTTCTCTTAGGTTTTAATGGATAATTATAAGCCGCCAAACTGCCCGTTTATACGCACGGATTTTTGGACCCGACGTCATAACCTTAACGTTCTATAACTGACCAACATCAGTGGGGAAGCCAATATTGTACGATGGCCAATGTTGTACAACGGCGTAATTATTTTGGCAGCCGTGTGAATATAGGCCGTTGTACATATCCCGCCATCGTACAATATTGGCGTTGTTCGGTCTACCCCATCATGGTTCAAAAACACATACGAAATACTAGAAGTACTCAAAGGTCCTTGAAGAAAATACCAAAACGGCCTTGGCAAAAATCTCAAAATGCTATTTTTTTTCGGTATTTTTTTTAAAATTTAAAGTTTTTTTCTACTTGAGTCAATTTTATATGCACTTGTACTCCCGAAAAATCATCAGGATACTATCAAATATTTTACTTGAATCCAAGAATTCGCCCCAATAGCATCTACAAGATAACGCCAACTTTTTGGGTTCTAATTCGATATCTGGCCTCTAAAGATGAATTTTCTAATCACTTAAAGTGTCTCACAAATGTCTCATGATATTTTTTCTTTACTTTTGCCATGTTAATCATATAATATACCAGTAGTTGCCACTTAAAGCCCTGACCACAAAAAACCCCCTTTTTGGGCTATCTGATTTTCCGGCTGACCTGTGACCACTTAAGGGCGTTGGCATCGATCCGGAAGATTGGTACATTTTTTCAAAGCGATCATATGAAAGAAAAATAAATGTTAAAATTATTTTTTTTAAATTTTTTATCTTCGATAAAAGTGTCCATTCTTGCAACTTTATATTTTTAATTCTTAACCCCCTCACACCCAAAACGCCATCGGCGGACGCGAGATTTTTGTAACTCCTTTGAAACTTAGATAGAAATAATAGTTCAACAGACTTTAATCAAATTGTGTCATAGAGCTCGCAATTCTTTTCTAGAAATGGTTTAAAAATTTGATAAGACTAGTAGTCAAAGAGATTTTTCCTACTGTTTTTTAGGGATTGTTCGCCTGATTTCCGTAAAAAAATTCTAGCGTAAATACGAACATAAAAAAAAATTCTGAGAACTCAAATTAGAGGAAATTAATTTGAGGCTGCTCCTGTTACTATTTTTTTTTCCTCTGTCTTCATTGAGATTTATTTCTCCTGAAGGATTTCTCTATTAAACTCAAAAAAAAAAACACATAATTGGGCGAATAATTATCTTGAAATTGAATCGTTTTTTGATTTTAGTTAGAATTCGATGCAAAGCGACAAAGAGCACAGCTGAAGTACATTGCCGAGTAAATCAAGCTTCCAGCGGACCCCAATAAACTCAGTTGCTTCTTTTTAGTGCGTGAACAACCCCTTGATCTAATAAATTGTTATTTTATCCTCACAAATAGTTACAATTTCCGAATGTATTTTTTTGGCAGAGGAAAAAAATGATATCATTTCTAGACTAATGGGAGAGAGTATTATTTAAATCAGAGAACAGATCAGACGGCCACGTTTGAGTTATTTAATATAAATTTGCGTATACTAAGAAAATCGTTTTGTGAAAGAAAAGTCAATTTTTTATGGCGTTATATTGATCAAAATAATGAATGTTTGGGAACTTTTTTATTATTTCATCACAATTCACCGAAGATGAGCTTCAAAGTGCAAGTAAAAACTATTTATTTCAATTTGATTTTCTGATTTTTTGCGTGCATTGTTGAAGGATACGAAAATTGTTTTCAGGACATATTCAGATAAGCCATTTAAAATCAAGACATATTTGAATATCCAGTGTTCTACTTAATCTTTTTTAATTCATATGTTAATTTGAAAAATGTATGGCTTCCGATATTATACCTGCAACACTAAACCTCTATTTCTCTTGCATTTATCGAGCAAACAGAATTAAAAATTTTGAAAAATATTGGTCCTCAATTAATCTATCCTTGATCTCGGGCCAGCGAATAATAATGAATATTCTATTGCATTATATTCCGCAATAACCGCTCAAGCAGCTGCGTCCCGAATGCGTTTTGGGTGTTGGGGGATTTCATGGTTTTGGTGTGAGGGGGTAACATAATAACTATCTTGAAAATATTAAAAACCACTTTTCATTGAAGCTTCCTTTCCAACTTAACCGACCATTCGAACTTTTTGAAGCGATATTAACAAATTCAAATCTGTCGGTGTAATGCGCTAAGAATCTGTTCTTTATGTTGCGATAAAAAAATTTCCTTGAATGAAAGTCTTTTACATGAAAATGTCAAAAATGGCAAAAAGTGAGAACAAAAACCTTTTTTTGAGAAAAAAAATTGACCTTCAATTGCGTTTGATATTAAAAAATGTTCTTACTATCTAAATAAATGGCGCCTATTAAACCACAATTTATTTGAATTTTACTAGCATAATTTTAAAAATTAGTGCCAATGGCACTTATCGAGTGTACACCGAGTGTAAAAAATTCACCGATAGTTTAGAAATGAAAATCGCGCGACCAACTCATTAGTTGACATACGGATATTAATAGATACAAAAAAATAAAAAGATGATTCTACTCATTTTTATTGAATTCGAAAACAAACAAATTGAAAATTTTGAGACATGATTTGCGGAAAATTTCATAATATTTCCATAAAAAATTCGACGAGATAATAAAATAAAGATTTTATATTTTTCAAAAGGCTGTCAAAAAACATGCATGAAAAAAGTTTAAGTCGCCTATTTTGTTTTGATTTTTATTCAAAGATTTAAAAAAAACAAAAGAAAAAATTTTGGACAAAAAATGCGGAAAATTTTCATAATGCTTATGATTTTTTTGAAAAACTTACGAATTCAAAAAATTACAAGTTCGGCTCAAACTTCCCTAAAATTATTTTATAAAAAAAAATTATTTTTATAAGTAGCTATGCACAAATTTATTCTAGTTCAGTAACGTAATAAGCACAAAAAGTAAAACAGCTAATAATTTCGTTAGTTAAATTGACTCAACTCTGCCGTCCGACGATCTACCCCCCTTAATCCCCCCCATTTAAATTTCTCCTAATTTAGCCTTAAAATTATCTGAAAATAACTTATGCGGGTGGGATAAAAATTTATTTTTTCTCATGGTTAAAAATGCCGTTGGGTATAATAAGTCAGTATATTTTTTTATGTGTATTATTGTTAGCTGAACCGATTAAAATTTGTTTCAGCTTGATAAAATTATTTTTCTGCATTTTAGGAAAGATTTGAGCTCGAGTTGTCATCTTTGAAATCGTAAAAATTTTAAAAAATCAAAGAAATGTGAAAATTTCCGTATTTTTCAGCCAAAATTTTTTCTGTTTTTTATATTTCAATTTGTGACAAAAAACGAAAAAAATGGCTACTTTAACTTTCTTCAAAAACGCCTACATATTTTCTGACAGCTATTTGAAAAATCATAAAATATTTATTTTTCATCTTTTGTCGAATTTTATGGAAATATTATGAAAATTTTCCGCAAATCATGTCTATAATTTTCAATTTGTGATTTTTCGAACTCCAAATGAAAAATCAGGTGGAATCATTTATTTTATTTTTTTGTATCTATTAAATATCCGTATGTCAACTAATGAGTTGGACGCGCGATTATCATTTCTAAACTATCGATGAAATTTTTAACACTTAGCTGTACACTCGATAAGTGCCATTTGGCACTCAATTTATGTAAATTTTATGATAACAAAACATTTCCAATAAAATTGCGGGTGTAATAGGCGCCATTTCTTCAGATAGTAAGAACATTTTTGAATATCAAAACGCAATTAAAGGTCAATTTTCAATTTTTCATGAAAAAGGGTAAAAATTGGCAAAAGTAGAGAAAAACAGCTTTTTTTGAGATAAAAATTGACCCTAAATTGCGTTTTGATATTAAAAAATGTCCTGACTATTAAACAAAATCGCCAATTACACCCACCATTTCATTGGGAATTTTTCACAACCATAAAATTTTCAAAGATTCAGTGCCGAATGGCACTTATCCAGTGCACAGTCAAGTGTTAAAAATTTCATNATCTGTTCTCTGATTTAAAATATATCTCTTCATTAGTCTAGAACATGATCACTCCTTTTTCCCTTTGCCAAAAAAATACATTTCGGAAATTGTAAGCAACCTATTTTTGAGGATAAAGATAAATTTATTAGATCAAGTTGTTCAGCCACTAAAAAATGGACAAACTGAGTATTGGGGTCCGCTGGAAGCTGCAAACGTTATATTTTTTTTAATTCTTAACATAACTAACTATTCTTTTTGAAATATTAAAAACCCACTTTTCATTGGAACTCCATTTCCAACTTAACCCGACCATCGAATTTTTTTTGAAGACGATATTAATAAACTTCAAACATCTGTCGGGTGTAAGCGTCCTAAGAAGTCTGGTTTTTATGTTGCGGTATTAAAAAATTTCCTTGATATGAAAGTTTTTACAGAAAAACTTTATCTCT
>SCLH01000460.1:168032-193372 GCA_004367855.1 Oikopleura vanhoeffeni | reverse complement strand
ATGTAAAAACTTTCATATCAAGGAAATTTTTTAATACGCAACATAGAAACCAGACTTCTTAGCGCATTACACCCGACAATGTTTGAAGTTTATTAATATCGTCTTCAAAAAAATTCGATGGTCGGGTTAAGTTGGAAATGGAGTTCCAATGAAAAGTGGTTTTTAATATTTTCAAAGATAGTTAGTTATGTTAAGAAATTAAAAATATAAACGTTTGCAAGAATGGACACTTTTATCGAAGATAAAAAATAAAAAAAATAATTTTCACATTTATTTTTCTTTCATATATCGCTCTGAAAAAATGTACCAATCTTCCGGATCGATGCCACCCCCTTAAGTGGTCACAGGTCAGCCGGAAAATCAGATATGCGGCATATCATATGCCCAAAAAGGGGGGTTTTTTGTGGTCAGGGGGCTTTAAGTGGTCAACTACTGTATATTATATGAGAAAATGGCAAAAGTTAAAAAAAAATATCATGAGACATTTGTGAGACACTTTAGTGATTAGAAATTCATCTTTAGAGCCAGAATATCGAATTAGAACCCAAAAAGTTGGCGTTATCTTGTAGATGCATATTGAGGGCGAATTCTTGGGATTGGAAAAGTAGAAATATTGATAGTATCCTGATGATTTTTCGGGAGTACAAGTGTATATAAAATTGACCTCAAGTAGAAAAAAATTAAATTTTAAAAAATACCGAAAAATAGCATTTTGAGATTTTTGCAAGGCCGTTTGGTATTTTTTCAGGACCTTTGAGTACTTGGTCTTAGTATTTTCGTAATTTGTTTTTGAAACCACTGATGGGGTAGACCGAACAACGGCCAATATTGTACGATGGCCGATATTGTACAACGGCCTTATATTCACAACGGCTCAAAATAATTACGCCGTTGTACAACATTGGCCATCGTACAATATTGGCCTTCCCCACTGATGTTGGTCAAGTTATAGAACGTTAAGTTATGAAGTCTGGGTCAAAAAGTCCGTGCGTATAAACGGGCAGTTTGGCGGTTATAATTATCCATTAAAACCTAAGAGAAGGTTTGAATCGCCAAGCTGCCCATATATAAACGCTCCCTAGCAAGACCTTTTCACCAAAACCCGTCTCACAAACCGGCCCGTTTAAATACGCTCTGCAGTAAAAAAACTCGAAAATTATCAAAATAAAGTTCAAAAATAACGGTTGTTTAATTTTATCACTTAAACGTCCATATTGGCTTGACTTTCGTCAACTTGCTCTACAGGGTTACTGCCATGAATTTGAAAAAATACTTAAAAAGTTGGAAATTTTGCAAAATCCGAAATAAAATTTCCGAAAATTGATCTTATTTTACCTTTTTTGTAAGCAAAAGTAGAATAAAATAATCCTCAGTTATCCTATTTGTTCGTGTCATTAAGGCCCAATTAATATAATTAGTAAAAATTAGGTCAAATAACAAAGTAATTGATCAGTTTTTTCACGAAATACCAAAACGAGTAAATATGATCAACAATAACCTTTTTCGCAATTAAAAGGGAGCCGAAGGCTTCACTTCGCAGTCGCATAAATTTTTTGACAACATTGGTAGAGAAATTATAATTGCATTTTCGATGAGATTCCGAACTTTATATCACAAAATCGAGGTTTTTTAGGTCCAAAGATAATGCACAGTTTTTTATTGAAAATCTTGTCCTCAGACGACTAAAACGGCGTTTTAAAAATATACTTCAACTAAAAAATAGCGGGCTATGATACTTCTTGCGGGCATACGAGCATTTCCTTAAATTTCTCAAAGAATTTTCACCTTTGATAAATTCAATTTGGCTATGTTTTATGTTATTAAATATAGGGTGTAAGGTTTTTTCCAAATTGGATAGACTTGATTTCCGCCGTTTTGATTGGTTGAATCTGAGAAAGACGTAGGTTTTTGCCAAAATTAATCGTTCTCATTAGCGTTCTCATCGCTCTCCAATTTGGAAAAAAGAAGGGAAAAATCTTACACCCTGTAAATACATTAGCGTATATTATTTTTCCCATGAATAATTATATACACCAAGTCATTTTGTATATTATTTATATAACAAAACAGTGATATATACAATTATATACAGTAGGTGACGGGTCATGACGCACACATTAGTAAAAACTCCCTTTTTGGTCATGTAACATGACTCATGTTTGATTTTGGGGACCAAAAAAGCAGCATACCAGCAAGTTCTCGTTATGCGAATTCTGCAAAGAAAAAAATTTATAATATCAAAATTAAGGGGGTACTCAACGGTTTCTTATATTTTGCAACAGGGCTCAGAATAAAACAAAAAAAGTTATAGAAATTGTGAAAAGACTGATATGAAGATCTATCCTTCTTCTCTTGACCGAAAGTGAAAACTTAATTTTTCGAGCACCACAGCACCTGGTGGAGGGGGAATTCTAGAACACTGATTTTATCTTAGTTGTATGTTTTCTCTAAAGCGGCTATATGAAAATTTTTGTCAGGATAACGGGTTGTATCCCTTTTCTATAATAATGAAAAACCGTAATTTTATGATATTTTATAATTTGTAGCTCAATTTTTTTAAAACGTTCGGTTTTTTTTTTTAAATTTGAGATAAGTTGGAGAAACATGTCTTCTTCATTTCTGGCGTCATTTTTTTTCGACATTTGCTCCTATTACTAAAAAATTGCATTTTAGTACAGCCAAATGTCAATTTTTCAGAATTTTAGAAAAATTAAGTTGATCATATAAGGTTAAAAATACCACCAAATGAAAGCTCATGATCTACTGAACAAAAAATCTGCTTACGTCAGCTTGAAATTTTGGTCGGAAATATTCTAGAATCATGAAAACGCTAAAATCTAACGGAATTTTCTCAAAAACGATTCGGTTCATTTTTTTAATATTTGAGATAAGTTGGAGAAACATGTCTTCTTCATTTCTGGATTTCAGTACAACCGGAAGTCAATTTTTGGAATTTCTAGAAAATTATTTCCATCCGATTGTATCAAAAGTACCCCCAAATTGAAGCTGCTGCAAATCTGAAATAAAAGCTGCTAATCACTTTTACTTATTCCTAGCCCTTTTCATTAAAATTGAGGAAACTTTGAGAATATTTTTTTATGATATGACCAGAAATTAATTTTCTGGCCATTCTGAATCCATTTGGTGCATTTATCATGTCCCTGGCCTGAAATAAAAACCGATGAGTACCCCCTTAATGTTATACAAAAGTGAATGAAGATATAACATGAAAATAGAACATCTTGAAACAAAGTTGTAAAACTTGTACTGATACGTATTAACGAGAGAAACCCCTTTTTGACGGTAGCACTTTTTGATTTTCAGCGTTCCTTCTCACTTTTTTGAAAATATGAGTAGTTTTTAGTGACCATGTGTTATATGATACTATTGATGTTCGATAATTTCGTTCAATATAGAAGATTATTATGATCAAATTATATAATGAAATGTAATCATGAGAATGTTAATATTATAAATTATGATTTTTTCACGAAATACCAAAAATGCAACCCAATCAAAAATCCCAAAAGAGAGACAATATGATCGATAATTTAAAAAAGAGATAATTTTAATACCAGGGGTATTTTTCGAACAATTGCCCACACCAGTAAAAAATGAATGGTGTTCCTTTGAGTACCTTATTTAAGGGACACTATTCATTCTGTTTTGGTTGTTTCGAGACATATTATATGGCTTTTTTTTCAATTCATAAAGACTAAAAATATGATAAGCTTTCGATTTATTCAATTCTATTCATTCTTATACAATTAGTCTTGTAGGTAGAGCAATTGTCCGCAATTTTTTCTTGCCAAACCTTGAAGGACACCAGGCTGTGAATAGCATGTTTGGTACAGATTTCTCAACAATGACAGTTCATAATTTGAAAAACTATTTTTAGGAGGCACTCATGCATGCGAATAAGCAAAAATTTAACGGGGTCTCATTATATATTTCACCTCCGGTATACCAGTTATTATTTTTAGGAAATATATAATGAGACTCCGCTATATTTTGGCTCATATTCATGCCTGAGTGCTCCGAGAATAATTTTTGACGTATTTCCCGTCATTCTCTGGTAATTTGCACAGCAAAACTTCCTTGGTGCCACTGAATTAGAAAATAATCACTCTATATCATATGCACGAGCTAATCATTTTGGAGAGGCTTTTTTTGAGAAAGATTGGTCTCATAGAGAACATATAAGAGAATATAAGTTTGCATAAGATTTTTTGTGAGTTAAACTATTGACTGATATCAAATTATTTTTAATTTACTGTCAAATTTGATTAAAAGGACTGGTTATATATGGATAAAACGAGTCAAATTCTGATATTTTCGATAGAATGGACGAAACGACCCCCTTACAAATATATGAAAGTATATTTTTCGAAGAAAGATTATATTTGTTTTCAAAAACCATACTAACCATAGTAATATTCTAGCGTGTATTAATATTTTGTTCGTTTTTGAGCTACACCACATACTCAAACGTCCTGACACCTATGATTTGACAATTTTTGTCAGGACGTTTGAGAAACCTTCAGGACGTTTGAGAAACTGTCAGGACGTTTGTCACTTACAAACTTTTTTTGGTCAAATTTTCCTTTGAAAATTAGTTTTTTTTTAAGGTTTTTCTTATTCAACTTAAGGGGGTGGTCGTTCGCAAAATGAGGCTCTAGAAACAATTTTCCTCCCAATTTTATTTTTAATGGCTTTTTATGAACATATGGAAAATTACAATCATTTTGTACTCTGTTTTATTTTGATACTAGGAAAGCACTTTTTGATGAGTTCAGAAAATATTCGTATGAAAAAAGTAGAAATTTCTTGATTTTGGAAAACTCTAAAACACGGATTAACAGAAAAACGAGTCAGAAATTTAGAAAAACTCAACTCGGTTTTTTTGCGACACTCTTAGCTGCACAATTTATCTAAGGTTTCGAATGTGTGACTTTTAAAATCAAAGGAGAGAATGCATTTTGATTGAGACCCCTAACAAGGGTCAAAATACAGTTTTTTGGTGATACTGAGAGAAAATTCAAGACTTTTCAAAAAAACTCAACTCGGTTTTTGCTCACAGTTCTGTCCGGTTAATTTGAGTCAATAAATCAGTTGTTGTACCTAAAACCACTCAGGGAGGAGATACATTAAAAAAATAATTCGGTTATTTTTTGTAAGCACGTTTCTGATTTGAGCGAGGCCTGATGACTGGGACGGATGAATTTTGAACTAAAAATCGTATGATTTAAACTTAATAAATTTCCAAACGGTCGACAGGAACCGTATTTTAGAGTTCCTTATTAATAAAAAAATAAATTTTACTGTAATTTAGCACACGTAACTTACAAAAACGCGCCGGGTTTTTTTTAGTGTTTTTTTCAAAAAAAGACGATTTATAAAGTAAAAATAATCATCTGAAGAAATTCAGATTCACAAAGTAAGGCTGAAGTGGCAAACTTGTGTTCCGAAAAGTTTTTATTCGAAAAATTTTGAAGTGGCCAAAAGTTTTCCAATCAAAACAAAAAAATGAAAAATGCATCCGAGGCCCTTAACAAGACAATCGGTTCAATATATTTCAAGAACATGGACAGAATTGAAAAAAAATTAATGAAAAATTAATCAATTTAAACAATCATAGTTTTCCCAAAAATATTTTTTATCAAAATCGAAAAGTGGTCAGGACGTTTGGTAAAATTATATCAAAATGAAATTTTTTGTCAAGGACGTTTGAGAAACTGTTCAGGACGTTTGAGAAACTGTCAGGGACGTTTGAAGAAACTGTCAGGACGTTTTGTTGTCAGACTTTGAGTATGTGGTGTATTTTACATGGAACTGATTGGCATTTTTATTATATGAAACATAGGAACCTAGGACAGCGTTATAACACATATGAGACTAAAGCCAGAGCAAGAGATTAGTGTTGATCCTTATAGACCCATTTAAAGTAGCGTAACAGGTTCCCAAGATTGTTTCCTTTTTTATAATAGTTTCTATAGAGGGGAGTTTCCATTAAAATATGAATATATTGTTTATTGAAAATACATGTTACTAAATTTTATTTATACATGTTTATTTTCAAAATAACTGTCATATTCATATTTAATGAAACTCCCCTTATAGAAACAATCTGGGAACTCTGTTTAAATGCTACTGTCATATGTGTCTATAAGGACAACCTTATTCGTGTCGTTTGTCCGTATGGACGCTTGTCGTTCTAGTTCATATAATTAAAATATATGTATTGATATACATTGTATATATTACATGATTTATTTATAAGCTTAATTTCAGTTTATTTATTTAATGAATATACATTTACTATAAGTTTATTATAGGCTAAATTATACGTTGAAACTAAACCGGAAGTAACTTTAATACTTTAGCTCGTGAACCAAGGTGATGTTGCTAATGAAATCTGTATTAATTTATTTTATAACTTACAATAAATCAGCCTTAGAGAATTTACGACCGTTTTATCAAAAATTTTATGAAATCAATGTGAGAGATTTACATGGCGTTATTCGAATAACAAGAGATATCATTTAAGAGGTTACTTCAGATTTCTCAAGAAATTGTTATCGACAAATTTATTATTTTATGTTAAAAATTGTGTTGTATTGAAATCAAATATCGCTGATTTACCTGAAAAGTTATCATTGATATAAAATTAGATAATCTTATTTTATTTTCAAATAGTTTTTCGTTGATTTACAAGTTTTCGTTGTGGGAAAAGCTAAATAACTTATTTAAAATAAGACGTGCAATTTTGTTTTCAAATTTCAGATTATATACACGTCAGTGTTCGACGCTAAAGAGTTGCGGTTGAACATAAAAGATCAAATATTTGAAAAAAGTTTTTTGTCGTATAAGGGTTGTTCATGTGTATGTTAAGTTAAGATACGTATAAGTCATGAATTTCGACGGTGGCGTGTCATGACGTCACAGTTTTCCCACAGATAAAAACTTCTTTTTTTCTTTCCAAGATAATGGTGAAATGAATTTTTGCAACAGTTTACTTATCATTCGAATTGTACGGGCGATCTGCAAATGATGATGCCAGTCATTATAATCATAAATTATATCTAATGGTCTAAAACTGGCTCGCCCTGACTACCCTCTTAACATTGGCCATTCAAACCCCAATTTCAAAATTGATCACACGTTTTTTAAGATCAGGCATAATTTGAACACCCTGTGGCGTAAGCTTTTTATATTAGGGTGTCCAAACCTTTAACATTTTCACTTTTGTAAAATACTCATCAGATTGATCTTTTAGATATAAATTAGACAAATTTTTTTATAAGTTGCAAAAAAAAACGGAAAAACAATTTTTCATTAAATGACCGTTAAACTGAAATCTAGTGTGGTGTGCGTCTATAAGGACAATATGTACAAAATATCGCCAAAACCTACGCTTTTTTATTTCAGTCCTCTTTAATGGGAATTCAACTTTTTCGTAAAATAGGGGTGAAAAGCAAAAAAAGTCTTGATAATTTTTCATCAAAATCAAATATATTATAGAAAAATTTGAGTGACGGGCAAAAAAGGTCTTCATTTTTTAGACCAAAATAATTTTATTATTGATAATTTGCCTCCTAAAATTTTGCAGCATTTTTAAAAATACGGACAATATATCATGATATCAGCTGTCCTTATAGACCAGGCTTCTTTTAACTACCCACCGTTGATTTCGGTCAAACTTAGCGTGGGCGCTAAGAACCAAACAATTGAGCCTACAGTAAATTGACCACAGATAGTTGGAAATCACCTTCAAAATTTCATAAAGCGACCACATGCGGTGCTAGAGAGCTTATTTCAAAATTTGAGTATTTTAAAAAATGAAAAACTTTTCTAGAAAACTTGTTTCAAGAGTGAATCGACCCCATGGAATTCGAAAATCATGCCGAAATCATTTGGGGCCGCCGTTTCGGGCGGCCAGAGTTTTCTTTTGAAAATTTAGGCAATTGCATATCAGAATTTTCGATCGTGAGTATTTGTTTCGGATTCAGAAAAAAAATTGGCTCCAAATTTACATATGACATTTATAATCAAAGATTTTCACGTAGTGTAGCATCGGAAATGGAGGTGCCCAAAAATCCCTTCCCTTTTCATTTCTCAATTTTCGTTCCCTTTCCTTTTGGAAGCTTGTTATAGACCTAAACCACATTAGCTTGTATATCATGTATGGCTATTTAAAATTTATCCAAAATGAAGTTCCTAAAATTAGCAATTTTGGGAAATCCCTCAAAATCGCAAAATTATTTGAAATTTAAAGAATTTGCTTTCAGAACCAGAGAAGTGCTGATTGAAACTTATTTTTATAGCGCGCTATTTTATATACGTACTTTACAAAAAACATAGTAAAATACACCCAAGTTCATTCAAATTTAATTTTAGAAATTGCTTAAGCCTAAAGGTGACTTCTTTCAGGCATTCGTGACTGATATTTGAGAACGGAACCAGATATTCGCAAATGAATCTTTTTTATCCAACAGCCAAATAATATCTTGTTGCATTTTCAAATCGCACTGAAAAAAGTAGCTGGGTCACCTAAAAAAATGTTACCAAACTGTTAGACAAAACTGTTAGGGTGTTCTAAAAAAATTACCTTAGGTTCCTTTTTTTTAGATAGCACCAAACGAAGTTTTAAGATGAGCGAAATTGGCATATACGATCTTTCTGATATTTTGGGTCAAAGAATAACTTTTTATTTTACGTGCTCTGCAGCGCAACGTAAAATAAAAAGTTGTTCTACCTAAGTAGGTATGACCCAAAATATCAGAAAGATCGTATGTGCCAATTTCTCTCATCTTAAAACTCCGTTTGGTGCTATCTGAAAAAAAATGGACCTTAGCATTTTTATCAAAGCAATAATTTGACCTTTGTTGGCCTATAAAATATAAGCTATATTACATGTATATAATATGATATAATTATCGAGATATTTTCAAATAGCAAAATTCTCCTACAGAACCATAAAATATGAAAATTTTATTTGGATTCTTAAGAAAACAGTTATTTTTAAGTTTGCCATTTCAATTACAAAATATAGGTTTAACTAAGTTTTACTTAAAGGGGGTTGTATTACTTTAAGGGGGTTGTATAGCCTATACAGTATAGGCAGTTCATATCTTCTGAACTCGTAGTACTGTCAACTTGATTTCACAATTTTTGATTTCAACGTAGCCTGTTTAGTTATATGAATTTTAAAAATATTAAAAAAAATCCAAAATTTCCAAAAAATATCGAAATTTTTTTAAGGTATTTTTTTAAAAAGCGGCGACCGTTCTCATGACTATAACGGCAAAACTATAGATGATATCGAGAAACTGTATTCAACTGCTAACTAAAAAAGCTCAATAGAGAACTTTTATTAAGTTGATTTGACATCCGGTTCACCGGATATAAACCGGAATGTAACTTTTTGNCCAACAATTTTTCTTCTTAATATCAGCCGAAAAGTTAAATTTTTATGTTTGTTCATTCTTATACATGTATGACGATTGTCTACCCATTGACTGCTTGAACTACTGTATATTTTTGATGAATTCCTGGAAGGAAAAAGACGAGTTTCGAATTTTTTCTCAAATTTTATACTGAAAATACATATCTAATAGATCTCCGGTTACCAGTGAACGAGTAGTCTGATGAAAAAGAAACCATTTCTCTATTGAGCTTTTTTAATTGGCAGTTGAATGCAAAAAAACATTTCTCGATAAACATCGTTGTTTGTATCATTCAAATATTTAGGATTTCTACTCTGAGGGCGGGTAATCCATATGACATGTTTTTGAGATTTTCGGGCGAAACTATTTGGAAATATTTTTAAAATTTTCCTCATTGTTTGTCGAAAATTCTTCAAACTAATTTTTTGGAAATCACCGACTAAAAATATGGCAAATACCACCTTTTATTTTTTTCGAATATGTCCTCGTTTTGTTTCTTCGCTCTTGTTTATACTCTGAATCATAATTTTTGAAACGAAACTACGGGTTGGGGGAAATCTTTTTAAGCCCTCTTTAATCCAGAATTAAAAAAACTTTATTACGTCGAAACTTGCCAAATTGGTAAGCCGACCCATCCACCGTTTAAAATTTATTTCATTCAACTCATGAACAAAAATATTTTTTTTCGATGTGCCAAAATTTCGGTTTTTTCGCGTTTTTCAAAATTTTCGATTTTGACGTAGAAATCGTATAGAATTATATTAAATAAATTTTCATTGGTGTATTGGTCGGTGTTAACGGTTCCTAATTAATAAAAAATAAATTTTACCTTAATTTAGACACCTAAAATAGCAAACGCGCGTTTTTAAAGTGTTTTTTAAAAGACGATTAATAAAGTGAAAATAAGCGATCTGAAAAAAAAACAGATTATACGAAGTAAGCTCAAAAGTGGCAACTTTCGTTTTTATTCGAAAATTTTGAAGTGGCAAAAAGTTTCCCATCAAGAGAAAAAAAAATGAAAAAGTGCAAATCTGTCAAAATGCACCNACCCCCTTAAGTATTTTCATGATACACAATATTGGGTCTTATTCGGGTTGTTTATAGCTGGGTCTACGAGTTAAGATTTAAATTTGTAGCAACTATTTACACAATCGCAGTCTTCGAGTTGAATTTGATTGGCAGATACATAACTACCAAGGTCAACAAACATCTGAACACATCGTTCATTTCATAATCTTCTGACAATTGGTTCATTCAAACAATTATGTAATATCATCATGAGTTCTAAGTCAACTAAGGGGAAGGTTTCTTTATTTTGAATTTTTTTGTTTTCAAACTAGAGATACCCCACCGTCATGACGCGTCAGCTATGGTAGGTTTTATTTCACGAACGGAATTTTCCGATTTTATTATGAAACCCCTATAATTTATGGCCCATAATTTATGGGCCATAAACCTAAATTAGCGAGTACAAATTTAATCCGACTAAACTGTCGGAAGGTCTGTTTGTCCGGAGGCCAAAACAGTAGCTTAAATAGGCCTTTTTGAAGTTATTGCACTGTACCAAAAATCCGGGAAGCCATGATCGATGATTTATTGCAAAAAATTTAGGAAATTTTTCAAAATCTGAAATTTTCATATCACCGGAATGATCCAATATACAGGTATCACATGAATCTAGAGAGAATTTTAAGGCCAATGGGTGCAACATAGACTTTTAAAATATGGCGTTATATCGAAAATGAGAACTTAAAACAAAATAATTTGGAGTATGGCAGTATAAGTAGGATTATTTTGTACATTCAATTTACCAGGTCTGAAACGTTTACCGGTAATTACCGGTTTTAGAGCATTTTCGACACTAGGGAGTGAAAATTTTGAAGATTCATGAGCTCATTTTTTGCGTGGAATTAAGTAAGTTTCATAAATTGTCAAAATTGCATGATGACTATAAACTATAGGCTATAGCTAAGTCTATAGCGTGTCCACTAATCGGCCATTTGCCAGACGGGTAAAAATCCAATAAGGGTTACCACTAAGGGTTGCACTTATGTAGAGAGGTATTACATTTGGTGTTTTTTTTCTGAAAATATCAATATTTATCAAAAAAATGTGAGGTTTTCGGTTTGGAAACTATCTCCGGAACTTTTTTGCTTAGGAGCTTTTATACAATTAGAAGCTTTACCGGTATACAACCTCAAACTTAGGGGTTGTCGTACAACACCATTTTCGGGTTTTAGGGTATCCTCGTTCCTAATTCTCAATAATATTAGTCAAACAGGGCTTCAAGGATATTATTCAGATTAGCCAGTTTGTAGAACTACCCTTCATCTTGCGTAAAACATGTGTCGAAATTTTTTTGCATGTATACATTGCCAGACACATAAGCGAGACCTAAACCAAAACGGAAAATCTATCTCCCAGGTTTTATTTTGCAATGAACCCATATTTTAATATAAACTCTAGAATTAGTATGCAAAACTTCATAGAAGCGTTTTTGTGGATAAGTGCTATATTTATTCTAGAATATGCAAAAAACCACCAGTCTATGGACTTTTTCCATCGGAAAATCTATCTCCTCCTAGGTTTAATTTCAAAATTTGCTCAAATGTTTGCATAAGCTAGCTGAAAACAAACAAAAGCTTCATAGGAGCGTTTTTGTTAAATTTCGACTCTCAATAATAAACAAAAACGCAAAATATAAATTTTTTCAAGGTCACGTGAAAAAATTTCCGAAAAAGAAGTGCTTCGATTTTTTCGAAATTAGGCTCAAAAGAAAGATAGAGAAACACTGACGCGAAAGTTGGCTTACGTCAAGCCAAAATTTTGACGTTTTGATGGTCAAATTGAAGCAAACGTTATTTTTCCGCTTAATTTTGAAAAAAATATTCAGAGAAAAATAAAAATTTTTTTGTTCTTATTTGGGTTGTTTTGTGCTTTTAAAACATAGACGATTGATTTATGACAGAATAACTGCAGAAAATGTAGGAACCACCATACCCTTAACTGCAAAGTTTTAAATCATAATTAAAATATAAATTTTCAGATGCAAATTTAAACATATTAAAGTGATATCATATCACTGATATGAGCTAAACTCGAGTGCCGTACCAAAATATATTGTAGGTCCAAGTCAGTGTTCTGATCCCGGATCGGGATTAGAATCTCGCGTACAGACTCCGGATTGGGAGGGTATCGGGGTCAAAAATGCATTAAACTCAGGGATTGAAAATGATCCCGATTGAGAACATTGGTTTTAGTATGCTAAATCAAGTTCCGATCTATATCACCCAAACTTAATTTTTTTTGCTTACGATAGTTTATTGTTTGATATGTTCTAGGAAACCATTTTTATTCATGATTACCTAGAACATACAATCAAAAAATTAGCTGCCGTAGTTTTGTCGCGCATAACTTAACCTAAAAAATCTGTTTAAAAAAAACAAAATGATAGGTAGCGTGTTGACTATAAAAATCGACATATTGAAAATTATCCCTATTGAGTCTTTCTCAGCACGCGAGTGCAAATAACAGACCAAATTAATATGGAAATTTTTTGGTCGTCACGTGATCGAAATATACCGTTTTTTTGTATTTTCCTTATTTAATTATTTTAACGCGAACGGCTGCCTAAAAGTTATTTATTCAATGCCACTGATTATTGAAATAGACACACTTTTTATATAAAAATTAAATTTTCCAATTTTGTCATTTTTGCTTCGAAAGCACTATTTTTACGGTTGAGTGTAAAAACGCGTACAAACCCAAACGCGTTCTCGGTCCGTGTGGGAGGTAAACCGATTAAATAATCTCCTGACTCGGAGACCATTTTCTGTTCGAATCGTGCAATCCTATTCGTTCTCAAAAAACGTGTAGGAGAAATGAACATCAGACATTACAGCGTGATGTGAACATAGTTATAGTTTATACGAAAAATATACAGGTTTATAAAAAGTGGAAAAATTGATAGTCAGCAAAGAGAGAAAATGAGGTGAAAATTTTTCAGTTAGATATTTGGGTCACTTTTGGCACTTAAGTTTGGCACTCTAAAGAAATCTCAAAAGTTGTGAAATTATAGGCTTTTGGGAAATGAGTTCGTTCACGGGGTAGGTCAATAAAATGCACGTACGCAGCGACAAATGAGAATGACGCTTTCTAAAGGTCGCTCATAAACATGAAGTTGTGCCAAATTCGCCTGACAGGACGCTGAATTTCAATAATAACTTAAGTTTTTTTGGCAGAATATCAAAATTTTGCGTTTTTGATGAATGCAAAAAAATTTTCTTCAACTTTTTGAAGCTGGTTATTTTGAACTTTTTTTTGTGAAATATAGATGAAGAAAACCTGTCAGTAAAGATTGAAAAGAACGTAATGAAAATCAACATTTTTAGCTAGAAACGTTAAATATGGCCTTTCGGATTATTTTTTGAGAAAATTGTGAAATTAACAAAATGTTTGCGCAGCTGAGAAAATCTTCTGATAGTCCAAACTTCAGGGCTCTCTAGCCTTAAACGGTGAATACGATCACCCTCAGACCATCGTATTATTTAGCCCTGTTTAGAAAAAATTAAGTTTCGGACGAAAATTTCTAAGTGCACTCAAGTATTATCTTCGATAAACAAACGACAACATTGTGTACCAAATTGATCGAAGGTTATTAAAGGGGTTGTATAGGATGGAAAGGCTTTTTCTAGGGCTCATAACGCTTCACTCCAACTTCGGATTAGTATGAAAATTTCCAGATTGTTATTTTCCAGACCAACAAATTTCCAGATTGTTAGTTCGTAATCTCAAGAACAAAATTTTTGGATAATTTTTAGAATTGCATGTTGAACCAACCAGTAAATCAGGTTAACCGAAAGCAAAAATAAATTTTTAAAAGTAGAGAATTACAATGTGAAAAAAATGGCATTTGTTTTTTTCAATTTTCATACTGAAAGTGCCTGGAAATCGACGAAAACTGTCGTTTTTCATAGTTTTGACCACGGAAAATCGTATTTTTCTACATGTTACTACATGATAAAGTACATACAATACTTTTTTCACGTTAACAATAGGTTTTCCTGACAATTATGCAAAAAATGGCATTCGTTTTTTTTTGATATTCATTTCTTAACTCGGTTGTGTAGTTTGAAAATAATATTTTGACCTCAAGGTCATCGTATCAAATTTTCAATGGTATCAAACGATTCGCAACTATCATGTTTCTGGGAACGGGATTATATACTATGGCCAAATTATTCACCGTTTTCTCGCAAGAGCAAAAACCATTTTCTCTTTTTAGACACTTAATCAGAAAAAATTTCAATATTTTTTTGGAATTTTTTTCACAATTGTTAAAATTCATATAACAGGCCACGTTGAGAGCAAAAATAGTGAAATTAAGTTGACAGTACTACTAGTTCAGAAGATATAGACTGCCTATACAACCCCCTTAAGGGGGTACTGGTCGCTGGACTTTAGGGCTGGCCTTAGGGCATAATAAATGCTCCAAAATGACCCGAGGTGATAGCTAAGTGTACTACCGACCAAATCATCAAAAAAAATTCTCAATTTTGGCTTTTTTCGATTTTTTTCTAAGTATTTTTTTCAAAATGAACTTAAAAAATTACGTTTGCTTTAATTAACAACTAAAACGTCAAAATATCATATTGACGTAAGCCAACTTCTGATCAGTGTTTCAGTGGCTTACTTTTGAGCCTACTTACAAAAAATCGAAGCACTTTTTTTTTCCAAATTTTCTCGTGGGTCCCTAAAAAAATCATATTTCGAGTTTAAGGTTGAAATCCAAAAATTGACCGAGTTTATTGTTCGTATTTGTATGAGCTAGCTTAGAAAAAAAAAGAATGCATTTGAAAAAATTCCTAGGAGGAGATAGTTTTTCCGATGGATAATTGCCAAAAACGGTGGTTGTCTGCATATTATAGAAAAACTAGAGCGGAAATTCAAAATTTTGACCGAGATAAGTTTCGCCTGACACTTTTACAAGTTATGTTAAATTTAGGTTATTTCAAAATAAAACCTAGGAGGAGATAGATAAACCATTTGGCTTAGGTCCTCTTGTGTCGCTTAATGTGTCAGGGAGTGTGTGCATACAAAAAAGTTTTAACACATTTCTCACGCAAGCTAAAAGCTAGATCTACAAACTGGCTCATCTGAATAATATCCTCGAAGCCCTGGTTGGCCAAGTTTTTATCTAGAAAAACCAATTCCAGCGACCAGTACCCCCTTAATCGTTTATTTCGTTACTATCCAAGTTTTTTTATAATTCTAGTCTAGTAAGAAAAATTGACACTCAGGGATTGGCAAAAGCTAGATCATATTTGGGTCACCGGGCGACTTTTTGCGGAGGTGTTGTTTGGGCTTCAAATAGGCAAATCATATCTTGACATTTGGAGGGAACTTAATATGATTTTTGAAAATAAGTGTGTCAAGGGTGTTTTGAAATGCTGAGTACGCGGGTTAATTTGCTAAATTTGAAATAAGTGCATTGCGGTATCTTTTTTATAGATCATCCCGATTATAATCGTCAGGACTCGGGCGCCTGAGGCTTAAGGGGGTGGTACAGGCGACCTTTTTGGCATATTTTGACTTTGAGTCAAGATTGTGGAAGACTGAGATGAGGAAGACTGACATTAACTAAGAACTCTTCAAGTTCTTCGACCATCACCAGATGAGCGAGAGTGCAATTATTGCCAAAACGCAATTTCCTTTCTCCTCTGTGGTTTTTCATGTTTTTTCTCTATAAATCTCTGCTTCTTTATAAAATTGAATTACAAATAATAATTACGAGCCGATTTTTGATAAGTACTCTAGAACGCTCACGAGCGCCAAATTCACCATTTTTAACCCTTTAGCAAAAAGCCTACTCCTCTGTCAATTTTCATAGAAAAAAATTTATAAAAAAAATAGAGAAAGAATATACAATTCTAAATAATAATTTCGAGACGATTTTTTGTATTAAGTACAGGTCTCGTACAGTACTAATAATTGCCTCTAGAAAAAACAACAGGATCCAAAAAACTATTTATTTGTAATACAAGGTATAAAACAATTTTCTTTACCTACCATTTGAACACTATTTTAATGTCCAACACAGTCTTGGAAAATAAAGCATTTAATTATCGGAAAAAAAATTTAAATTTATTTTTTTAAGTGTTGATATAAACTAAAAAGACTACTGCGAATTCATTTTTTTTGGTTTTAATTTCATAACTCCTGTAGTTTTCGAGATATCAATAAATTACGATTTAAATTCAAATTTTACGATCTAAAAATATCATACCGATATTTTTCATGAATTTCTTTAGACGATTACAATTATTTGTAATAATAAATTGTGAGAAAATGTTGTTCACAGCAAAAATTATTTCTTTATGAATTTTGTCATTTTTTTTTCATTGTAAAACATACTCTTTTATTAACAGAGATTTAATAATTTTTTTAAAAACTAATTGATTTCGCGGTATTATTCGAGCAAACAAATCTTTTGTGCTGCCACCCTTATTTAAATATTTGCTTTTGTATAAACCGTTTTTAGAAGTAAGAAAAATATTGTAATAATTTACAAAAGTTTTTTATCAGCTGAAATATCTTATGAATATGTTTTATAATATAAAAGCGTGAACTGTTTTGGGAAAAAAATCAGTGAATATGATAACTCTAGAAAATTTCTAGTGGAGATAGGAAATTTCGGTTAACACCATTGGTTTTCTCATGTCCGTTTTACTCATAAAAAATATTTAATTTTTAAATTTGGTGTCCCAAACGGCTGTGAGAGGACGCCTGCACCACCCTCTTAACTCTGACGAAACTGCTTGGGTAACCAGTTCTGTAGCGCGAACCTATTAAATAACATTATGTCACATAATTTATGTGGGTCGCTCCCGAACATTTAATCTTTTTAAAGAAAATTAATAACCTCAGAAATTTTAAGATAAAAAAACATTTTTAGTAGCTAAGGGTTAAAATTTTAAGCAACCTCGAGATCTGAAGGGTTACCCTCGTACATATTATTGTACCCTGTGGCTAGCCCGTTGCTCTTGCCCTTGCTTTGTTTATTAATTAGTTTAGTCAAATTTTCTTTTATTATTTATGTTTCGTTTTCATTATATTTAATATATTAATTAAATGTTAGTAAGAAACAGATTTTTGACCGAAAACCAGCCAGAGATAGACAAACAAGTAAATAAATATTTTTCTTCCAAATCGAGATAAAATTAAGTTTTGTTCAAAATAGATTATGTGGTTGGTGTGAACTTTGCCCCGGGGTCGGCAAAGGTTACTTGGGTTTGTGAACGGAATAACTTCTAATTTTTTTTATCAAACGAGATCATCGCGTTGAGAAAGTTAGAGATCAACTTTGAGATATTGGAGTGTTTTTTAGAGTTGAATTGAGGTTGAAATGAAAATGATGGTCTAGTGACCTTGAGTTAAGAGAGCACATGAGATCATATTTTGTCAGAACATTGCAAAAATAATTGTGTGGTGTTTATGGACGTAATCATAATATGTTTATTTTTATAAAGATGTATTAAAAATTTAACAGTGAACATCTACGGTATTTCAAAATACACAGTATGTTAAAAAATTGTTCGAGAACAACAAGGGGAAATTTCTCTGGATCAAAGCCTATAATTTGCAGGGGAATTACTTTCAATCCAGAGAAAATTGGACCTTTGTTCTCGAACAATTTCTTTACATACTACAGTATTATACATATAAAAATACCTACCACATCAGAATGTGCAGACCAGATTTAAATGATCAAACTGAATCACAAAAAATTTTCAAATTATTTTGAAATGACAATCCCAAAAAATGGGCTTTGAAATTTTTATTAGGAAACGCCCTTTCACTTTATTTTCTTAATTTAGGCAAAATTTTTAGGTCATTTTCTCCATAAAAATTTATCAAAAAGTAGCGAAATTTCTAGACTTGCCAATTATTTACTTGAACTTGAAGTTTTCTGTACGTACATTTTATAGAAAATTGCTTGATAATGAATTAAAATAAAATTCGAAAACGCTCGCAGCTAATATGAGAATATAAAAATATGTTTACAAAATAAACGATTATAATTTGTGAATAAAATGAAGTTTAATCGGAAAAATTAAATTGGCCTTCAACTTTAAGATCCTTATTCAAATGAAAAAACCTGATATTTACAAATTTTGTCCCGTTTAGCGAAATAACCTATGAATACCATATAAAAAACCATTTTCATAATTAGCTTGAGGAAAACAACTTCGCTAAACCTGCCAAACAAAAAAATTTGGTGGTGCTCCCGCGGTCACCTAACAAAAGGTTTTTTAAGGGGGTATGCGACTCTGATTTGACATATTCTCGGTGAATTATACAGTAAAATGCCTTTAAAAGGACGGCCTTGGAGGCTCACGCCGTCCGTTTAAAGTCATCTTACTGTATTGAAAACTAAGAGCTCATGAAAAAAACTGAAAGATCTAGAGATTTCGAAATTTGACAATTCCAGGGGGTTTGCATTTAAGGATATTAAAGTTCATGCTATTTATTATAAAATAGTCACCTTAGCCTTTATTTTTCAATCGTTTTGTTTTCTATTTTGTAATTCTGGTTGGATAAAATTTTGCTGTTCAGGAAAATTCTCTCCATTATCGTGAATCATCTTTTTTATCTAGGGATTTGTGAAAATACTTCGGCTCGAGAAATGAAAAGTTGGCTATACTCCAGATAAATAAAATTCAAAAATTTCGTTTTATAGGCTTTTTATATGTTTTTAGTAATAACTTATTTCAATAACTGTTTCGGGTGCACAGAAATAGAAGTCACAATTTAAAAATAGATTTCAGTCTTTTCTAAAGCGCTTTTGTTTTGCCTGTACAAACAGTTTTCTTGTTTTCACACCCGAACAATAATTACATTTTACAACCTTTCGCGTTCTTGAATAAGAAAACTTGTGATTTCGTTGGGTTATTTGCATGTATGTGAGTTCATTTATTAATATGAGAATTTTTGCTTATTTTGTCAGACTTTTAAACGAGGTTACTCACGTAGGCTATAAGTTCTGCAACAAAAATCATATTTCTATCAGCTAAAGTCTATAACTTGTAGGCTATAACTCTGGATCTATAACTTATAGTCTGCAAATAATAATAATCTGATTTTTTTGGAATCAAACCGATAACAAAAGTTTGGATGCAATAAAAATTATTTGTCTAAGTTGATGAAAATCTGATTTTTCTTGCATTCGAATTTTGGTTATCGGTGTCATAACAAATAATAAAAATTTTATCAGGTTATAAGCTGTAACTCGTGATCAGCGTTCTTTAGCAAAATATTCGATTTGAGGTATCCAAGGAATGTTGACGGATTTTCCAAAAAAAAATTACAAATTTGAGATTCATTTTTAGATTCAAATATTTTTCCAGGATTTTTGGAAAAATTGTCAAACTTCTAAAATATGCGTTTTTCAAATAAGTTACTGTCGTGTATGTCTTTTAAGTCAAACTAGTCGAAATTTAGTCAATACCCACGTAATTTGAAAAACACGTTCGTCTATAAAGACTTAACCTCCAATTTTGAAAGATTATTTATGTTTTTAAAAAACATAATAATGTGGCGGACATTGAAATTTTGACCTCTAAACACACAAACAACCCAATTAAAATATTCAATTCGATATTTTTATTGACTTTAATCGTTACATAAATAAATATTATATGTTACTTACATTGGATTACGGCAATAAGCTACAAATGAGGTTTGAGCTAAAAGCGTTGCCTATTGCCATCACCCAAAGTACCGTATCTTTAAAAAATTAGCAAACCCTGTACATTAACTGTCCTCTTTATTTCATTCCGAACCAACTAGAGAATGTTTAAACAAATTTTATTTTTCAGAAAATGGATGGTGAAACGCTCGAAGAAATTTCCGCTGGGCGCGACTTAAAAATGGACCAAATGGCTCAGCTACATAACAGTCTCGTCGGCCACAACGGGTTATTTTCATCTGTACAAAATAACGTCACTGTCAAAACAGAGGTCTCGGGGTTTGATGGAGGTTCAAAAATAGATCAAGACGCACAGTATCCCCCAATAGTTATGCCAAGTGATTTGGTCTCGAGAGTTTGCGTTGTTTGCTGTGACAGGGCATCGGGAAAACATTATGGAGTTTATAGCTGTGAAGGCTGTAAGGTAAGGCACACTTTTTATCTGATAGTGGGGGCACTAATCTTCATTCTTAATATGTTTTTTGTATAAATGTTCAGTAAATTGTATTTAATTTTTTTTAAATTGTGACTCAAAAATAAAAAAAAACGGAGCATAATTTGAAAACAGAAAATAATTGAAAAAATCGAGAGTATTTTGCGGTGATATTTTACTTTTAAAGTTAAAAAATCATATAAATAAATTTTTAGCTCATGTATTTTTTCACGACGCGTCGCGACGGGTAGCGAAATAGAAATGTTCAACTTACAGAGTTTTTCGCCCACGGGTATTATACTGAAAAATAAAAGCTTCAATTTAAAGTTTGTGCTTTCTAGATCACTTTTTACAAACTACTACTTTTTACAATTTACTCGTTTTGTTTCTTTGCTCTTGTTTATACTCTGAATCGTATCTTTTGAAGTAAAACTACGATTTGGCAGAAGTCCATCGAAGCCCTCTTTTATCCAGAATTAAAAAAATTTTATCACACCCAAACTTGCCAAATTTGTGAACCGACCCATCCACCGTTTAAAATGTATTTCACATTTTAACTCATGAAAAAAAATATATTTTTGGATGTGCTAAAATTTCGGTTTTTTCGTCTTTTTTCAACAATTTAAATTTTAGATTTTGACGTAAAAAAAATTTGATAAATTTTCAACGGTGGTCGAGACCATTTTTTAGAGTTCCTAATTAAAAAAATTAAATACATTTTACTGTAATTCAGACACCATCGATAGCAAGCGCGCGTTTTTTGAGTGTTTTTAAAAAGACGATTTATAAAGTAAAAATAATCGATCGGACAAAAATCGATTATCACAAAGTAGCCAGAAAGTTCCAAGTTACGGTTTAAAAAAGTTTTTTTCCACAATGTTCGAAGTGGACTTAAGAGTTCCCAGTCAAGCGGAAAAAAAGGTGCAAATCTGCCAAATATGCACCGACCCCTTAATGTTTTATTACCAAAGTGAATCCGCTCCATTCTCGGCCAAAGATATCGCCGTACCACGCACCGCTTAGAAACTCCCGACAAACGAAAAATCAGGCAGCAGGTTGCCTGTCGTTCTTCGACTTAAGGGTATCTCCTGCTCCTAAATTGACATATCTCGATTGTAAATATTGCCAAACAGGGCCTCGAGGATATAATTCAGATTAGCCAGTTTGTAGAACTAGCTTCAGCTTGCGTCAGAAATTGTCAAAACTTTTTCGCTGAATACACTCCCAGACACATTAGCGAAAACAGGGGACCTAAGCCCAAACGGAAATTCTATCTCCTCTGATGTCTATTTTTGAATAAACCTAAATTTTAAAACAATAACCTGTATAATTAGTATCAAAACTTCGTGGAAGCGTTTTTGTGATAAGTGCTTATTTTTTCTAGAATAGTCGAAGACCACCGTTTTTTGGATTTCCATCGGAAATCCTATCTCCTCCGGTTAGATTTCAAAATCTCTCAAATTTTCGCAAAAAGAAGCTCAGAAACGAAATAAAAGCTCTGTGGAGCCGTTTTTTTAAATTTCGACCCAAAACTCAAAATATGAATTTTTTAAGGTCACGTGAAAAAATTTTCCGAAAAAAAAATGTGCTTCGATTTTTCGAAAGATAGGCCTAAAAGAAAGCTGGGGAAAACTGAAGAGAAAGTTGGCTTACGTCAACCGATATTTTGAACGTTTTAGTGGTCAAAATTGACACAAACGTTATTTTTGAACATTATTTTGACAAAAATACTTAAGTATTCTAAAGAAAAAAACGCAAAATTTTCGAAAAATTATGACATAATTACTGCAGAAAATGTAGGAGCAGGGATACCCTTAACCGATCTATTGGCCATATTTCCAAAACAATTCTGAGGATGAAAACCCCTTTAAAAACCAGAAAAATTTGGCTCATATTTTGTTTCATCCCCCGAATATTGTTTCAATTTTTTACCGAACTTTTTCTACATTAACCTCAAATGAAAAAAATATCTAGCGACTGGTCCCCCTTAAAACTGCTCATTTTTGGGCAGGCATACTGCCTAATTGAGCTTTGTGAGAACCAAGTCTTTCCCTGAGATATTTTATAGCAGCTGTGCTGCTATCGTGGTTGGAGTTATGGGCCACCGCCGTACCAGTCACCCCAGGATTTTCCTTCGAGAATTTTCGGCCCATTAATGATTTTTGTTCTAGGGGTTTTTCAAGCGAACAGTTCGAAAAAATCTGAAATATACTTGTCGGGACGATCGTAAATGTACAATTGATAAAAGACAGCGAAACAGATGTCAATATTGCAGGTAAGAAAAAAATGATTCATCATCGGAAGAAGTGTCCGCGAAAAAAATGATGTACACATCAGTAGCTAAAGAGCTATACTGTATATGCTATGCAGTATAGCCTATACTTACATGTAGCTCTTTAGCGATCTTTTTATACAATTAATTATTAACTTTATTTTTCTTCAGATATAATAAATGTATTTCGGCTGGAATGAAAAAAGAAGCAGTTCAAGATGAAAGAAAAAGGCCAGTCAATGAAGATGAATTCGAAAACCCTCTAGATGAAATGCCAGTTCAAGATATTTTAGATGCAGAAAAAGAATATAATAATAATGAAGAGGTAAGATATCTTTCGCATAGACAAATTTTATTTCATTGTAAAATTGCATAAACGCAAAAACCGACATTTTTAGACCATGTATACCGCGTAAGTTTCACGAAGCGTCGAGACTTTTGGTGGCTTAAAGCCTTGTGAAATAAATGTTCTCGAATCAGCTCAACGCCACTTGAAACTCACGCGGTACAGGTCACAGATTAGCTAGATACATTTTGAAATTTAAAAATTGTTTCTGATAGTTGAATTCAAATTCTCAAAAAAATCTAGCCACAAAAAATTATTAAAAAAAAACTTTTTAACCTCAAACCGGTGAGATAGTTATCAACTTCTAAATGAATTCTTTCGAAATTTTGGGCCATAATATAACTTTTCAAGCTTCGTGTCCTTGCAGAGCCATTTTTTCATTTCCGATTTTTCTACCGGGAATTTTCGATGTTTTTCGGCGTAAAAACGATAATTTTTTGTAAATGTTCAGTAAAAACTGGAAATCGGTAGTTTAACCCCCACCTGCACGAGAGTGTTTCAGAACACACACATAGTTAGATTGTCCTTAATTATATCGACTACAGTACACTCGTACTTAAACCGGACAGGTCCTTAGGACGGGATTGGGCCGTTGGAAAATCTCTGCCAGATGGCTGTTTAAAGGGACAGCCCGCAGGAAATTTTTTGACAAACTGTTACCTGCAAACGGACGGGGTTTTGGAAAAAATTCACGCAGGAATTTGTTAAGGGAAAATATTTTCACAAAGTTTCTTCTTGAAATCCTGACTCAGTCAGTCCATGAAAGGTAGCAAATAAGGACGTGAACGGCCTTTCGTACATAAAATATAATCATTGTTTCTCGATGGAATCTTCAGCTGCTTTGAAAACCTTAAAAAGTTGGTGCCCGGCTTGGATCTCTCGGAACCTCATTTTTCTATATGCGTTGTGGATCTCTCGAAGCAAGTAGGCTCTAACAAATATTTTTTATTTGCGATTTTTATTACTATGCTCGTTTGGCCGTCAGATTTGCGAATGGCCATTTGACCTAAATCTTTATTGTTCCATTTCTGAAACGGCATTTATACAGGCTTAAAATATCTAAATGTTTTCTAATGCCGCATTTCTCAGAGGCAGCATTTTTTAATCATTTTAAAAACCTTCCAAATGTCGTTTGCGGGTGGATTTTCTCTGACATTGGCATTTTGAAACCCTTAAATCTAAATATTGTCGTTCCAATGGATTTCTTGAAACGCATTATTAAGGACTTTTAAAAATATTAAAAAATACGGTGGTTTTGCGGGGATTTCTCAGAGCAGCATTTTTTATATTTCAGAACCTTCAAAATGTCGTTTGGGGTGGATTTCTCCGAATGGCATTTTGAAACCCGTCAAATCTAAATATTGTCGTTTCAAGTGGATTTCTTGAACTGGCATTATCAAGACTTTAAAATATTAAAAATGGTGTTTTGCGTGGATTTCTTAGAGCAGCATTTTTTATATTTTAAAACCTTCAAAATGTTGTTTGAGGTTGATCTCTCGTAACGGCATTTTAAAGTTTTTGAAATCTAAATATTTTCGTTCCGGGTGGGTCAATCAAAACAGCATTATTCAGCCATCAAAATATAAATTTTGTCGTTGTCGGTTTTTCGTTCTCGGAACGGCATTTTTTAATCGTTAAACTATATGTTTTGCAAATTATGAAATCAGAAATTAAAAACAAAAAAAATTTGGATGAGTGGCTCGAAAAATTCATGTGCGCTCAGATTCGGTTGATACATAATCATCTATAACCTGTTTAACCTTACACTAAAACATCATTCACCGTCGCCCAAGTGTCACACAACACTTATCATTGACCATAAACACTTCTCCACTGCATCAACTTTCTTCGAAACATAATTCACCACGCATAAACATCACTCGACAACTTCAACCAACTCTCAAACAACATATAACATCGTCTGACCATCTCACAACACGTATCATCAACCACAAACACCGCTCAACAACTTTCGTCATCTTTCTAACAATCTTTCAAACAAAGGTTAATAGTCTGAATTTTCAAAAGAAATAGATCAAAATTGTATTTTATTTAAAATTAACGAAATTTGAGGGGATACATGGAAGCCTCATATC
>SCLH01000460.1:154435-165698 GCA_004367855.1 Oikopleura vanhoeffeni | reverse complement strand
GTTCGTAATCTCTGGAACACATTTTACTTCTGACTTTTTTCATAGCATGTTCGACCAACCGGTAAATTGAGTTAACCGCGAGCAAAGTTTTTTTTTGAAAGCCCTATTTCTTTTTAGCCTTATTTCAAAACAACGTCATTTTCGGAATGTAACAAGCCCAAAGGGGTTGTGAGCAAGATGTTGTAAAGAATTTACGAAGTTGGCTGTAAATCGACAAAACAGTGCGCAAAATCGAAAATTTTGAATATGAAAGTGAGAATTAGAGTTAAAGATGACACCCAAAGATTCCTTCGTCGGTTGTGCTGGAAACGATTTTAGCAACTGATGAGTTGATTTTAAACACAGCTGGAGTATAGAGACAAAAAAAAAAATAAGATTTATATCAAATTATTTTTTGATTTCTGTTTAGCATCGTTCTGTTTAAAATCAGCCCATAAGTTGCTAAATTCGTTTTAAGCAACGTAACCCAAGAATCTTTTGGTGGGCCATGTTATGTCTAATTCTCTCACTTTCATATTCAGAAATTAGTCGATTTCGCGCACTTGTTTGTCGAATTTACAGCCGGAAAACTCATTTTCAAAAATGATCAACATCGATGCTCACCCCGCTTGGGGCTTGTTACATTCCGAAAATGACGGTGGCACGTTTTGAAATAAAGGCGGAAAAAATAGACTTTTCAAAAAAAAAATGTACTCGCTGCGCGGTAACTCAATTTACGGTTCGAAGGTGAAAAAATCGAGTTTAAATGTGTTCCCCCAGAGAGGATTAGCGATACTATATCTATTTTTATATAAGATTTTTAATGAAGGAATGATAAAAATTATGAGCCCCTTCGAAAGGCTTTTCCAGCACGGACACCCTTAGGGGTTTGGGTCGTCCCCATAATTTGATCGGGGAGGCAATTTTTTTTTTTCCGCCCCCAATTGCCATTTGAAAACCCATTTTTAAGTTTTTTGCGACGACCACCTGCTATGATCATTCGTGGACCGGTTCCGGTAAAAGGTTAATGTGTAGGAAAAGGTCCCGGTTTCCGGAGAAGACTCCACCGTACTTGAAGCTAATTTTAAGGCGATCATCCTTTTAATTTGAACGCCCCTTCTGGTGTTTGTTTTTCCGTATTATGTTTGGTCAAGATTTCTTTGCATGATTTAAAACCTTTACGGGAGTTAAAATTTTCAGTTTTGCGTTTTTTTTTTAACAAATGTTTTTATAGGTGGTTTTCTTGACACGGGCGCGTGGGGCGTGTTCAGTTCAGAAAAAAAATCTCAAAACTAATTTTGACCCAAAGTTGTACAAGACGTGCCAAAAAAAGTTAGCTTTAGTTAACTAATAGACGTTCGGGTTTTTCTTCGCCCAGAACCGATTATCTTTTCATTTTTTTTACGGTTCATTTTGTTTGGTAATGATAAAGAAATCAGCGATTGAAGAAATAATAGCATTATTGATCATTTAGCTATCGCCATGGCTGTTGGATGCAAAAATACTTGAGTTACGTTGTAAAAAATGTACCTGTTCTAATCATGTTTCTGGTACGTTACTCGTAAAATTAACAAAATTTAAAAAAGTTTTTATGAAAGGGTTCAAATTTTCTTAGTGCACTTTTTCATAATAAAATTACAGAAAGACAACTGCATTCAAGATTACCTCATTTCCCCCGCAATAAAAAATGTTTATGTTTAAATCTATTATTATTGTTATAATATAATTAAAAATGTTTATTTCTTTATATTTTGGGTTATGCCCATTTTTTCAAAAAAAGTTTTGTTTAATTAAGGCCATATTGCTATGGTGTTAGTTGGGGTCAGAACATATTTCAGAAGGAAAATAAGAAGAAAATCCAGTCGATACTGTTTTTATGTTTCGAAGAGCTAAGGATGTACAAACATCATTAGTGGCATAGTATTGTGAATGAAAAGACTATTCTTATTTCAAAATTCATTCTAATTTGAGTCGTATGTTTTGCTTGTCTTCTTTATTTTGTTCTATTATTTCTCACTAGCTATCAACTTCTCATTTGCTGAACCATATTAAATAAGGTTTTCAATACCCCTTTTATTTTGACAATATGGGAATATTTGCTTGACTTGATTCTTTTAGGTAACCTTTAAATTTGTTGTGTAGTTTTTTTACTAAGAAAAGTTTTTTTAAGGTCCTACTTTTGTATACGGAAAAAATAAATTCAAAGATAAAAATCGGTTGACTCCAGTTTTGTCGAGAAACGATATTCCCGGTTAAAAGTGCCATCTATCTGTTTTATCAAAGTAGCCCCGGTATTAAGCCTGCAGAAATTTTGTTGGTGTGTGGTCGTGTGGGTGTTCCGGGTGTCCCGCATTTTGATCTTTTGTATTACGCGCATGATTGTTATACTTCATTTGTTATTAATGTGCCCTAACTAATTTTTATACACCACATACTTTCAAACGTCTGACACCATGATTTTTTGACAATTTTTGTCCAGGAAACTTTGAGAAAGTGTCAGGAGTTTGAGAACCGTGCAGGAGTTTTTTGGAACGTCAGTCGGGACGTGTCACTTACACTTTTTCTTTGGTCGATTTTCTGATTTTGAAAAATTATGTTCTTTTTTTTAGGTTTATTAACTTAGGGGGGTGGGGGGCGTCGCAATGAGGCTTAGAAACAGAGATTTTGCCCAATTTATGTTTTTATGCCCTTTTTTTATGAAAATATGGAATTAGCATTTTGCGTACTCTTTTTATTTTGATACTAGGAAAGACCATTTTTTAATGTTCGATTTGGTATATTTTTTGAAAAGAGTAGAAATTTTCGGTGATTTTGGGAAACTTAAACAATACAGAAAAGATTTGTTCAGAATTTAGACAAACTGGTGAACTCGTTTTTTTTTTGCACGATCTTTCAGCTGAATCCTATCTTGGTTCGATGGTTGACTTTTTTAATCAAAGAGGAGTTACTTTTTTTTTATTGGGCCCCCTAACAAGGTCAAATACCAGTTTTTTGTGTGTTACTGAGATTAAATTCACAGGAATTTCAAAAAAAAATCACTCCGAGTTTTTGCTCACGTTCTGTCGGTTAATTTGAGTCATATCATCTGTATTTCATGTGTTACCCTAAAACTGGTAGGGAGAGATACAACTTATTTAAAAAAATACATCGGTTATTTTTGCAAGTTATCTGATTGGACCGAGCCTAGATGACCGGCGAGCGGGGACGTCTGTATCTGTGACCTGTAAAATCGTATATGATATCTAAACTGTAAGAAATTTTCAGACGGTCGACAGGACCGTATGTTTAAGGTCCTTTATATTAAAAGAAAATAGAAATAATTACGTACATTTAGACCACTAAACTACAAGACGCAGCGGTTTTTTTTGGGGGGGGTGTTTTTTTGTTGGGGTTCAAAAAGGACGATGTTTTATAAAAGTTAAAATAGATCATTGAAAGAAATTCACAGATTATACAAGAGTAGCTGTGAAAGGTTGGCAACTTGTGTGTGCGAACATTTTTATTCGAAATAGATTTGGATGGAAGGGTGGGGAGTGCAAAGAGGTTCCAGTCAAAGAACAAAAAAAATGACTTAAAAATCACGGAGGCGCTTTACAAGACAGATGTCGGGGTCGAATTATATTCTTTTTCACAAAGACTTGGACAGTTTGGAAATATCGAAAAAATTAGTCCAATTTGTAAAAGATATAGTTTTCCCAAAATTTTTTGATAAAATCGAAAATGGTGGTGCAGGCGTTCTTGGGTAAGAGTTAATGATCAGGATTTGAAATTTTTGTCAGGACGTTTCTGATGAAACTCGTGAGTACGTGTGTGTGTCGGGACTGTCGTTGTCAGGCGTCGTTTAGGATTGTGTTATCTCCAGATTTTAAGGAAGATTTTTGAAGCGAGGCATTGATTAATGGCTGTTGATCTTTTGAATTAATTCGCGATGGTGTTTAGTTTTAATTAGTTTGTAGTAAGAATCTCTCGCGTAACTATATAGTTTTGAAGAAGCCCGAAATTATCAAATTATTTTGGAATAACCTTTTTTTTGACATTTAACTCCGGAGTTTTTTAGGTTCGAGCCGGTGGGGGGGAGAACACGGTTAGTGTACTTAAATAATTCGGGTAGAAACTAACACCGGATAAAAAGCTTGCCTTTTTGTTATCATTTTCGATGTGATATTTCTGTACATGTATTTCGACAATTTAATATAATAAGATTCAACTCGAAGAAATGTTTATATATAATCTTATTTCAATCGAAAAATACCTTTCGAAAGATTGTTAAAGTTTGACGATACATTTTGGTATTTATAGTTTTGCATGAATTTAGTCATTGAAAAAATAAAGGAAGATACCCGTGTACATTGTATCTAATTTTCAAACGCAATATTTTGGTTTCCAGCTAAAGATTACAAGGAGAACTGAGTGTGAGAAGTTTTTATAAAAATTCTGACGAGTTGTCACAAATTTGTTTCAGGACACGGTGGTCTTGAATTAACAAAGGCAGTTTTTGATAAATATTTATGGGCTTTTGAGGATAAAGAATTACTATAAGGATAGGGTTTCTCCTTAAAAAAAACGCCGTCCTCCAGTTCTTCAATTTTCAGTTATTTTTTCATTTAGGGCATATTGTTAATTTCTTCGGATGATTATTAATTTAGATTGCAAAAGAAATCTCCTGCGGAATACTAAATTAGCTAGCTTTCTCATATTTGTCGTAGTTGCTCGATTTTAAACGAAACTAATAGAAAAATTCTGGGTTTAAATATTTAATTTAGTCATTAGAAGTTTTTTCTGATAATTAAACCATCTCGAAGTATTTTAGGTGATCATCTTTCCTGAAACTCAAAGATTTCCCCAGAAGTATTACACATACATTGTACAGTCTATAAGTAATAGACTAAATAAGAAACAGCACACAATTTTGGAATTAATCTTTTTTATGTTACATATTTGACATGACTTGTTAATCGTGTATTGTTTCTCTGTGACCCAACAAAATTCATAGGTTACTTGAAAAATTTTTAAACTTTTGAGCAAAATGGTACACCAGTATTGCCTGACTTTATCATTTTTGGAATTCTCATCAATAAATATAACTTTTGATAAGCAAAGATTCTGTGGGTTTAATTTATTTTAGGTTCATGTTAGAGATTGTTCTTCTAGAAAATTAAACCGATCTCGGAGGGGGGTTCTTTGACCATCTTCCAAGAACTTAAATTTCCCAGACAAATAATACATTACATTTGTGACAATTATAAAAGTTTATTAACTAAAATTAAAGAACGCACAATTTGCGATTAATTTTATGTAGATGTGATGATTGCTTATATGTTAGCTTCTTGAACAAATCCAACATAGTTTTACTTAAAAAAAATCGGGGTTAAACTATTTGAGAGCGCAAAAATGTGTACCACGATTATTGCTAATTCAATTCATTTTGGTCGCAGGAAAGTTCTTCAGCAAATGAAAGTATAGATCTTGATATCAAAGATATAAGGTGTTGCTTTTATACTCGTTTATAGCCAAATATGTATAGCAGTATTTACCAGTTACGGAGGGGAGCATTTGCAAAGTTGAATATCGAGCGGTGTATTATATCGGACATAAGCTGTTCTCAGTAAGGACCAAGAATGCAAACACTGCGAAATGGCAACAGCTCAGAAAATCAATTGACACAGTGTAGCGTTGTAGTCGAGTATATTTAGCAGCGTTTAAATTTTATAAATTCCATTATTTTTTACATTACTAATAGAGGTATAATCTCGAAAAGACGCTTTTTTCAAATTTTGAAGATAGTCTTCTTAAGTATATGATTTTAATAGAAGTATTTTATATCAAAAAACATTTTTTTAGTTTGAAAGTTGAGGTGAATTAATCCGATGAAATAATAGTACCGTTTACTCAAAAAAGGGCTTGAGTAATTCTTTTGGAAAACCATATATTTTTTCGTGTGTTTGCAGAGTGTGAATTTGTTTTTAAAAGAGAACGCAAAGCTTAGAGAATCCGTAAAAGTAAGATTACATCAGAGAATATGAGGGTTTTATGATTTCTTTTATGGCCTGTTAATAAGATGAAAGTTGTTTTATCCGAGGTAGAACAGCAGTATTTTGTGATCGAGCAACCCATATCTTCTTGCAGCTCCAATTGCAATACTCTGCGGGTTTCGTGTGCTCTTACGAGCACTTTTCCCCTTTGAAAATAGTTTCCCTTTAATGTGATCAAAAACGCAAAATTAGAAACAAAAACGTTGACGAGCTTGAAGTTAAACAGCGCTTTGCAAACTATTTATTTTTGCTAAAGCGGGAGTGGTGCAGTCGATAGGAATTTTGTCATTGAGGTTGTTTTGGCTCTAAACTGTTGATGAGCGGGTAGACAATTTTCTCATCGGTATAGTGAAAGATCTATCCTGTGATCTCGTATTCATTTGCAGTTTGCAAAGTACCACGTTGCCACACATCTGGTTATTTAAACGAACGACTTTCCCTCAGCTCTTTGTTATTTTTTTTTAAAGACGAAAGAAAAGAATTAAGGCGATCATAGAGCTTATATCTGGAAGAGGTTGCTTTTTGAGATTAAATGGTGGTAGAATCGGAAAATTGTCTAAAACTTTTAGTGGCACACCAATTCTTGATAGAATGTGACCGGCAAAAAGGGTGTTTTTTTCGATTACGTTTTCGATATAAGGCTTTTTTTTCTGCCAGAGAAAGACATTTCATTGTTCGGAGTAGAACAAGCCCGATGGGGTTGCGATGGTGAACATTCGAATGGGAAGAGTACTTTGTTCTTAAAATTTCCGCCCCGGCTGCTGATTGACCCGAATTCGACAGAAGCAACGGTTGGCGAAATGCGATGAATTTCGCGAAACATAAGAAAGTGAGGAGATTTAGAAAATCACTACAATGCAGCAAAAGGATTCCTTTGGATACGATTTGCGTGAAACGACTTTAGCACTATGTCTCTGATTTTCAACACAAACAGGTGCTAGAGATCAAAACAAAATATTTGGTAAAAAATCTAATTACTTTGTTTTTAGAATGCGCGCTGTGGAAGGGGGGAAAAAATTATTTTGTGTTAACAAAGCGAATTGTAAGGGTAACATACGTGGTTATCATGACGTGGAGCTTGGATTATTAAGAGTTTTTTTTTAATTTCTTTGATTTAATAAATATAAACAGAAGACGGAAGTATTACCAGTTTTTTTTTTGGAAATTTGAACGATTGGTCGGTTGTTTAAAATTGTGTGGCTGTGGCATCTAGTCACAAAAAGGTCCTTGAAGATTTCGGACCACATACAGCTTAATTTCAAAAATGACTCTTTTCACTGCACCTTGGTTAAATTTTCTTTCAATTTTTTCGGTCACTGGATTTCAAATTGCGGAATTGGGCGGGGGCGTAAATTGTTTTAGTAAGTAGACTCAATATCGCTTCTTCGTCGACGTTTGGATGAGCCTCAGATTAGACCACTTGAGAATCTGGTGAGGAATACGACTTGATTTTGAGCGTGTCTTACAATAATTTCGTCGATGTTCTTCTTTTTATCCCCCAACTTTCCTTAGGTCAACAATGGCGGAACCAAAGTTGGATCCTGCTGACAACAAAATTGGTGCTTGAATCGTGGCCAAAATTGGCCCACACTTGACCACAGAGGATGAATTATGGCGCTAAATTCAAGATGTCGGGAGAAGTTGCGGCGAAACCCTCTCCTTTTTTTATGACGAAGCCCAAAACATTTGAAGGAACAAGCTAGAAAATACGGCTTAGAAAACATAATAGGTGGGGTAAAATAATATTAACAACGAATAAAAGCCAGATGAAACAGTTAAGGCAAATGAGTTTAAGGATGGACGGAGGGAAAATTGTAAGCCTTTCAATTAGATATAGCAAAACGTACGAGCACCATTTGTTTTCACAGCCTTGGAATTGGTGAGGGCCTGAGAGGCCAAGAGTTTTCCAGGCAGCGTAATAACCGGACCATTAGCGACGCCGGCAAATGAAATAATTTGAGACGGCTACTATCGAGCACGCAAAATCCAGCGGAGCGGGGTTCAAGCGTGTTAACACATTTATCTTGAATTTTTTGCAAGAAGAAAAATCGGGCGATCGGTAGCACCAAGCTTCCGGCTTTTCTTATTTTGTGATTGCGCCAAAATTCATGCACACAAAAAGAACGAGTAGAACGACGCCAGAATGACCAACCACAAAGATTCCGTGACTCGTTTTGTGTTTAGATTTCGCACCGGCGGACTAGGTGTAGGGTTTGGGGTTTCAATAAGCTCTAGCTGCTAAAGGGCTACACAAACTGCGGTTGTGTGTTATTGGTGTTAAAAGAATATATGAAGATAAGGGTGATTAGATTTCCGACGCCAGTAGGATACTGTTTGAAAGTTAGATAAACACAAAAAAAAGGGTATCCGTGGGTAAGATAGACTAGGGGTCGAACAACGATTGGTCTTTAGGAGATTTGGTCATCATTTAGTTCGGTTTCTGCGCGAAATAATTCCTCTGCTGGGATGGGTACGGTGATGTTGGGGGCTCAGGAAATTTTCTGAAGTTTATATGATGCGTTGTTGTATCGTCGTTTCAAAGTTTGGTCAATATCTGGTTTTTTTGATTATTTGATAAAGTAACAATACGGTTGGCTCAAAAAGGAATAGAGGTGGAATGGTAGTATAAGGGGGCTGAGCTGGTGGTCGACGGTTTTTTTTTCTGAAGACGCCGCGCCCGGTGCGCTCGGTTGAGCGCCGACCAACCCCCTTTTAGCGTCAAGGTTATCTTAGCGCTGCGACGGCGCCTTTTTCTTAAGGGAGAAGCTGGTGAAGCGTCTCCCGCTTTCCTAAAATATGAGATTACAGGGCTGTTTGTTTAGTCGGACGCGACCCACGGGGAAACGCGTTATATTTTAAACCTCTTTACCACATCGGTGGGATTATCAAGATAGGGACTTAGATTGGTGTTATATTGTTCTCGTCAGTTAGGATGTTGGATTAGGATGTGGAGAGGAATATCCGGTCCCAAGGCCGTTTGGTCAGCATAGTCTGGAGTAAAGAGGTTACTTGGCCCACATTTAATTCGATAAATGACCGGCACCCCAAAGATCAGATTACTATAATTCAAATCACGCCAAAGTGAGTGTTGATTAAAAATTGTGGTATGTTTAAACAAATCCAGAGGGATGAAGTGTGTCAAGCTTACAACGTGGTCACGAGTGGTATTAAATCTTTACTTGGCCTGTTTTTCAGGGAGACGGGGGTTTAGAATCGCTTGTTCACGCTAAAAAAAATGTTATTGAGTTTACTGTGGGTATTGGTTTATTCCAAAAGGCGGAAACTCTGAAACCCCAAAAGAGCTAGGATACCTACGGCATGATTTTTGTTCTTTTAAACCTGAAAAGGAGTATTGATTAAGGTAAGACAAGAGGGAAGTTTTTCTAGGCTATGCTGTGTTTAAGGATTTTGTTTTCAGCTATTTGATTAACATTAGTTTCAAGGTTGGAGGTTGATGTATTACATCTTAATATTTGAAATTGTTCGGTCTGAGAAACAAGAATTAGACTAAATGGCGTGACGAGGCGCAGAGTTGAGTGCTTTATTTGAAAAAAGAATCTAGAGCATTTTCATGCGGGGTGGGGGGTGATTAGAATAACGCTCTGAGTGCGAGTCAGGAAAAGCTCACGGCTGGAGGTGAGTGGGGGGCGGGGGATGAGCGCATACCGGGAAAAATTTATCTCTACTCTTAACTTCTTAAATAACATTTTCTCTATCNGTTTCCAGCAAACCGTACCCAAGGAAGCTTTTGGTGGCATTTAAATTGTCTAAATCTCACTTTCATATTCAAAATTTTCGATTTCGCGCACTTTTTTGTAGATTGACAGCGAAATTCAAAAAATCCTTACAACATCTTGCTCACCACCCCTTGAGCTTGTTACATTCCAAAAATGACGTTGTTTTGAGATAAGGCGAAAAAGGAATAGTACTTTCAAAAAAAAATTTGCTCGCGGTTAACTCAATTTACCGGTTGGTCGAACATGCTATGAAAAAAGTCAGAAGTAAAATGTGTTCCAGAGATTACGAACTACTATTCCTGAGATTTTTATAAGACTGTTATGAAGGAATGAAAAGTTATGAGCCTTCGAAAAAGCCTTTCCAGCATAGACAACCCCCTTAACATGTTTTTTCATTACAGTTTGAGTGAGCCCGAAGAAAAAATCCTGAATTTCGTTTTTATGGCTTTTTAATGAAGATATACTGTCATATCAAATTCTAAGATTTTTGGTCATTTTTCAGCAGTAGGTGCCTATATGGACAAAACGACTTTTGGTGTCACAAAATTTGACCCGATGAACAATTCCCTGAATATTTTAAGAGTGACTGATCGGTAATTTGACCCCAAAATGATTATCCGAAAATTTCTAAGGCCAATGATACTTTAGTCATCGAATATTTTTCAAGATATCGGCATTCTAGTTTTTAACCGGGTTGAGACTAGACCCCGCCAAGTTTTGCCCGAAACAGCCGTGAGTACATTAAAAAATAATTTTTGACTTCTGATGCGTCATTCGCCAGAAATCGAACCCACAATGGCGCGTAGTCGTTGTTATCGCTAAAGTGAAAAGATGTCACTCTCAAAAATGAATGAAAGTAAATTTTCCGAATATTATTTTTCTTGTCAAAAACCATAATAAATAAAATTGTAAATTTCACTTGCATTTTTAGCTCTCGAGCACATTTTGTCGTTTATTAGCATTTGACCTGTACCATTTTATTTGTCTAGGCGGTTCAATTTCTTTACTTTGGGAAACTTAATTTCTAGACATACAGATGTACAAAACAATATAGTGGTCTCCACACGTTATGTCCAGTTAATTTAAGGGTATCCCGGTTCCTACATTTTCTGCAGTTATTATGTCATAAAAATACACCAAACCAATCGTTAAGTTTTTGAGAGCACAAAACAACCCAAATAAGAACAAAAAAAATTCGAAATTTTTGAGTTGTTTCGATTTTTTCTGAGGTAGCTTTTTTTTTAGGGCAACCCACCCTTGTCGGTCGAATAACTCGAAGGCCATATGAGATATCGACAAACGGTTTTTTGTATCATGAAGCCAAGTAAATTTCTGACACGGAAAAATTTTTGTTTTTTTCTCGGTCAACCGGTTCACCGATAATTGGCGGTCAAAACCGGCAAAATGGTTTTTGACAGAATCCATCACTGAAAATTTTTGTAAATATACTTTTTAGGGTAGTTTTTCAATAGAAATTTTTTGGCAACAATATTTTTGAAATTTGAAACCACCTAG
>SCLH01000460.1:132417-153019 GCA_004367855.1 Oikopleura vanhoeffeni | reverse complement strand
AAAATAATTTGTGATGTACTTTTTCGCAAGATTAAGGATAGATCTACAAATTAGCATTTTCGGTTTTTCTCATGAACTGTTAGTTTTCAGTATATTTCACCGAGAAAATGTCAAATCAGAGTCGCATACCCCCTTAAGGGTATCCCTGCTCCTAATTTGACATATTCTCGATAAAATATTAGCGGAACAGGGCCTCGAGGATATAATTCAGATTAGCCAGTTTGTAGAACTAGCCTTCAACTTGCGAAACAAATTTGCCAAAACTTTTTTGTATGACCACACTCCTTCACACATAAGCGGCACAAGAGCCACCTAAGCCAAAACGGAAATTCCTACTCCTCTGAGGTTATATTTTGAAATAAACCTAAATTTTAACATAACCTGTATAATTAGTATACAAAACTTTTGTAGGTAAGCTTTTGTCAATAAATGCTATATTTATTCTAGAATACGTAAAAAACCGGTCCGAAATACCGGTTTTAGGATTTTTTTAATCGGAAAATCTATCTCCTCCTAGGTAAAATTTCAAAATTTACTCAAATTTTTGGGGCGTTTTTGTCAAATTTCGAAGTTTATTTCGAAGTTTTAGTGGTCAAATTGACACAAACGTTATTTTTGAACATAATTTTGAGAAAAATACTTAGAAAAAAATAGAAAAAACGCAAAATTTTCGAAATTTTTTTTGTTGTCATTTGGGTTGTTTTATGCGTTCATAACATAAACAATTGATTTGGTGCATTTTTATGACATAATAACTGCAGAAAATGTAGGAGCAGGGATACCCTTAAGGGGATAGGTGTCGCTTTTTGGTACCTTTCAATCACGCCTCAGATCAAATCTAGGGCAGTTGTAAAAAATCTGAGGATACTCGTTTGTAGATCTAGCCTTCGTCTAACGATTACACATCTCAAAGTCAACCTTGTTACATCACACCACCAGGTGGTGAGTCTATTCTAGAGCACNCAAGGTCACGGGAAAAAATTTCCGAAAAAAAATGTGCTTCGATTTTTTCGAAAGTAGGCTCAAAAGAAAGCTGGGGAAACACTGAAGAGAAAGTTGGCTTACGTCAACCCGATATTTTGAAGTTTTAGTGGTCAAATTGACACAAACGTTATTTTTGAACATAATTTTGAGAAAAATACTTAGAAAAAAATAGAAAAAACGCAAAATTTTCGAAATTTTTTTTGTTGTCATTTGGGTTGTTTTATGCGTTCATAACATAAACAATTGATTTGGTGCATTTTTATGACATAATAACTGCAGAAAATGTAGGAGCAGGGATACCCTTAAGGGAGTACTAGTCGCATTTTAAGGTCAAAAACAGGTTTTTCGGTGTCGCCTCAATGAAATACTATAAACAGCACAAACATATGGATTTCAGTTTAAGGATAATTGAACATTAATCTTACTTCCACAAAACAAATCGGAGGTCTCTGATTGGCGGATCAATCAGGAACGACCTTTCAAAAGTGGCTATATTTTCACTTCAAAAGTCTACTCCTCCCTGAGTTTTAAAGATAGAGAATACTTTCATAGCTTTTATTGACCACAGAGAACTTGGTCAGAACCTCAAGGTCCGATTTGCGCATTAAAATTTCATCCGGAGCTTAAATGAGCAAAAAACTGTTTTTTGGCCTTATTTTGAGTGCCTCGGGGAAAATACTACTCCTCCCTGGATTTTGACGGCAGGAAACTTAAACTGGTATGAATTTTTTTAAACAGCGATTCAAATTCTCAGAAATTTCCAAAATTTGAAAAAATGAAAGAAATATTTTCTCAAATTGCGATAAAAATAATTTTTTCATGACAAATGAAAATAAAAAGACTTTTTATCAACTTATTTTTGTCCATATTTTCAGAAAAAAACATTTGAAAGATAATCTAAAAAAATTCATGTCGGTGTCTCTAAATGCGACCAGGGCCTCGGTACATTTTGACAGATATGGATTTTGACATAAAAATCGTATAAATTTAAATTAACTTTCAACGGTGGTCGAGACCGTTTTTTAGGGCTTCTAAATTAGAAGTTCTAATAAATGAAAAATAGAAAATAAATTTTACTGTAATCTAGGCACCTTCGATAGCAACCGCGCGGTTTTTAAGTGTTTTTTCTAAAGACGATTTATAAAGTAAAAATAATCGATCTGAAGAAAATGAGATTATACAAAGTAAGCTCAAAAGTAGCAACTATTGTTCGGAAACGTTTTTATCCGAAAATGTTGAAGTGGCAAAAAGTTTCCGATCAAGAGAAAAAAATTAAAAAAGTGCAAATTTGTCAAAATGCACCGACCCCCTTAATGTATACCGATTACGGGGGCTCCTGGTCCTTTTTTACTAGATTTTTAGCCAAAATTTTGTATTTAATTCAGCTTTTGCTAACGACTCATCCGATTGAATCATTAGATAGCTTAAACAGAGCACAAATATCTGGTAAATAATTGAATTTTAAAAATGGTCNAAATCCGACAATTGTCACGTTTTTTTAAAGAAAAACTAGTAATTTAACAATTTTAGTAATCTAAGAAAAAAGATAAAATAAATTGATCCGATGAACTAATTTTTTTTATTTTATTTTTCACAAGATATTTGTGCTCAGTTTGAGCTATCTAAGAATGTTATCGCATGAGTTGTTTTTGAAAGACGAATTAAATAAAAAAATTGGCTTAAAAACTAGTAAAAAAGGACCAGGAGCCCCCGTAATTGATACATCACTTGAAACCGGGCTTTCAATTTGGCAACCCTTTTCTGCTCGTTTTGCCGAATAACTATTTTCGTGAGACACTACAGTAGAGTGCATTAAAACGGATAGTTTGTTGGAACGAGTTTGGGTCAAAAAGTCATACTAGCGTGCATTTAAAGGGACAGTTTTGTGATGCAAACTGTCCGTTACGTTTTAACGGATAATTTTAATGGTCGAACTGCCCGTTTAAACGCTCGCTGACAGAACTTTTCAACCCAAACTCATTTTACCAACCTTTCCGTTTTAACCCTTAAGGGAGTGGGCGCCGATAATTAAGCTGTTTTTTTAAACTCTTTAAGTGGAGTTCCTGACAAATCTGGCAGAGTAAATTATTCAAATATTTTTTAAATATGTGGTACAACTCTTAAGAGAGTGGGTGTCGCAGATTTTGACAGTTTACGAAGCTATTTTTGGATAAACTAGTAGAGCTGATATCCCAAAAACTTTTGCATCTTGAAGAACAACTCTTCACGGTGATTTTAATTTAACAGTAATCTNGCTTTTGGCGGCCAAAAACGAAAACAAAAATTATTGATTTATTTATGATTTAAATTGAAAGTGCGCTAGTTTGTTTTCTTTTGACGCTACTGAGTAAAAATTGCACCAAAATCCTTAAAAGTGTTTGTATTTACGGAAAAAAATATTTTGAAGCATTATTTCTGGTTTCTAAATTTTGTCAAAAATTTAGGCTCAAAATGAAAAGTTGACATGGCCCTCAAGAGACGCCGAATCAAAATTTCAAAAAAAAACTCTCTAATGGATTGTCAAACAAGTCTTGTGCTTTCAGATGCAGTATGAGTTGAAACTGTATCTCTCAAACTGGTGAAGGAGATACCTTTTGCCTGAGCCTCCCAAACTGACCATTTCAAATTTTTTTGTTTTTTCAAGTTTTTGTCTGCTGACAGCAAAATTTTCAAACAAAAGCGCTTTTGCATTATTTCTTAGGCTTCTCCGGAGCCTGACACAAAAAAATAATAAAAAATGGTGAAAATTGAAGGAGAAAAGACGAACTGCGTGTTTTTTCAAGAAGCTTTTTAAAAGCGTAGGTGTAGGTGGGATTGTATCAGATTACTGTTAAATTTAAAATTACCGCGAAGGTTGGTTCTGTTAGTTACAAATGTTTTTNGAATATCACTTCTGCTAGTTTGGCATGAAATGGCCTCGGAAGAGGCTCAAATTTGCGACACCCACTCCCTTAAGGATGATGACGGTACCACTTAGGGCATCGGACAATTTAACCTAAGCTCACAAAACGATTTTTAGTAGTATTTATTTTTTTTCTATAACTTGACATTTAAAATTAATTTTGTGAGGGAAACGGCAAAAAAGCCTAAACGTACTGTATTTCCTATAGTACGACTGTATAATAGAACGACACCCTTTTTTCGGTTTGGGTAAGATATATTGATCTGTAGTAGTTTGACCGTATTGTCATTTGAAGTACTGGGAATACTCAATCTGGTCAATAATTAGAAATCTAAAAATTCAATAAAATGAGAAAATTAGATAAATCATTTCCAGCTCTTTATTTATTGATAACAGACATATTTTATTGTACAAAAGTCTTATTGAAAATGAAGCAACATAAATATCGGAAAAAGTCTTAATTTATAAAAACAAAACTTCTCTCGAGCCAACTTTTTGAATTTATGCCTTTAGTGGTCAAAACAGCCAATTTGGGAGGCTCACCAGAAAGCCTACTCCTCCTACATTTTTCATGGGATTTTTTTAATTTATGCTTTAAAGTCATGAAAAAGCTTGGCTTAAAATACTCTCGAGCCAACTTTTTGAAATTTTGTCATGTGGTCTCGAAAAATGACTGTGAATTTCCGGTTTTTCTCAAAAATTCGGAGAATATTTTCTACAAAAATCAATTCAAAAGTTAATTTCAAACTTTTTCGAGCAAATCTGCGAGTTTCTTGAATAAACAGGCTAGAAATTTTTTTTGATTTAATTTGGTTCATTAAATTTCACCTTTAATTATGAACCTCCTAAAAACCGATTATTTTTTGTTAAAATATCAAAATTAGTAAAAATTATATGACTCAAAAAACTCGGTAGAAAATTCTCTACAAAATGGGTGTATCAAAAAGGATAATACTTGAAGCTTCATACTTGAAGCTTCTCAAGATATCGACGCCCACTCCCTTAAGGGTATCCCGGTTCCAACAATTTCTGCAGTTGTTTCGTCATAAAAATGCACCAAATCAATTGTTTATGTTTTGAACGCATAAAACAACCCATATGACAACAAAAAATATGCGTTTTTTCGATTTTTTTCTAAGTAATTTTCTCAAAAAGATTAGCCACTTCGTAGAACTAGCCTTCAACTTGCGAAAAAAAATTTGGCCAAAACCGAAATTCTACTCCTCTAGGTTATATTTGAAATAAACTAAATTTAACATAACCCTGCAATAATTGAGTATAAAAACCTTTTACAGTGGCCTTTTTGTCGGTAGAAGTGCATATATGTTTTTCTTAGAACTTGTAAAAAAACCACCGTTTTTGGACATTACGCCCTAAAATCCTACTCCTCCCAGGCTTAAGATTGCAAATTACGCTCAAAATTTTGCAAAAGCTAGTTCAGAACAAAGAAACTTTACAGTGGCAGTTTTTTTGCAGATTTCGACCCCAAACTCAAACATATGAATTTTTTCAAGGCCACTGGAAAAAAATTTCCGAAAAAAAAGTGCTTCGATTTTTTCAAATGGCTCAAAGAAAGCTGGGGAAAACACTTGACGAGAAAGTTGTTTACATTAACCTGATATTTTAAGTTTGTACTGGTCACTTGACACAAACGGTATTTTTGAAATAATTTTGAGAAAATTACTTAGAAAAAAATCGAAAAAAACGCAAGTTTTGTTCATATGGGTTATTTTATGCGTTCAAAACATAAACAATTGATTTGGTGCATTTTTATTGACGAAACAACTGCAGAAAATTGTTGGGAACCGGGAACCCTTAAGGGAGGTGGGCGTCGATATCTTGAGAAGCCTTCAAGTATGAAGCATTCAAGTATATCCTTTTTGATACACCCATTTTGTAGGAATTTTTCTACCGAGTTTTTTGAGTCATATAATTTACTAATTTTTGCATATCTTAACAAAAAAATAATCGGGTTTTTTAGGAGTTCATAATAAAGAAATTTAATGAACCAATTAAATCAAAAAAAATTTCTAGCCTGTTTATTGCAAGAAACTCGCAGATTTGCTCGAAAAGTTTGAATTAACTTTTGAAATTGATTTTTGTTAGATAAATATTCTCGAATTTTTTGAGAAAAACCGAAATTCACAGTCATTTTCAGAGAGCCACATGACAAATTCAAAGTTGGCTCGAAGTATTTTAAGCCAGCTTTTTCATGACTTTAAAGTAAATTAAAAAAATCCCATGAAAATGTAGAGGAGTTAGGCATTTCTGGTGAGCCTCCAAATGCGTTTTGACCACTAAAGGCATAAATCAAAAAGTCTCGGAGAAAGTTTTGTTTTATAAATAGACTTTGTCCGGATATTTATGTTGCTTCTTTTCAAGAAGTCTTTTGTACAATAAAATATGTTCTGGTTATCAATTAAATAAGAGCTGGAAATGATTTATCTAATTTCTCATTTTATAATTTTAGATTTCTAATTAGTTGACCACGATTGAGTCATTCCCAGTACTTCAAAAATGGACAATTACGGTCAAACTACTACAGATCAATATATCATGTACCCAAACCGAAAAAGGCGTTGTCGTTCTATTTATATTACACGTCGTACTATGGAAATACCAGTACGTGTAGCTTTTTGCCGTTTCCCTCACAAAATTAATTTTAATGTCAAGTTATAGAGGAAAAAAATAATACTTACTAAAAAATCCTTTGTGAGCTTAGTTAAAATTGTCCGATGCCCAAGAGGTACCGCATATCACTTAAGGTGGTGTGTGCCAAATTTGAGCCTCTTCCGAGGCCCATTCATGACCAAACTAGGCATAAGTATATTCCAAAAACATTGTAACTTAACAAACCAACCTTCGCGGTGATTTTAAAAATTTAACAGTAATCTGATACAATGCCCATCCTACACTTACGCTTTTAAAAGGCTTCTTGAAAAAAAACACGCAGTTCGTCTTTTCTCCTTCAATTCGTTCACCAGTTTTTATATTTTTTTGGTGTCCAGGCTCACGAGAAGCCTAAGAAATATGCAAAAGCGCTTTTGTTTGAAAAATTATTGCTGTCAGCAGACAAACTTGAAAAAACAAAAAATTTGAAATGGTCAGTTTGGGCAGTCAGGCAAAGGTATCTCTCAGCCAGTTTGAGAAATACTAGTTTCAATCATTACTGCATCTGCAAAGCACAAGGACTTGTTTGACAATTCCATTAGAGAGATTTTTTTTTGAAATTTTTGATTCGGCGTCTCTTGAGGGCCATGTCACTTTTCATTGTTGGGCCTAAATTTTTGACAAATTTAGAAACCAGAATCAATCGCCATTCAAAATATTTTTCCGTAAATACACAGACACTTTTAAGGATCTTTGGTGCAATTTTACTCTATAGTAGCGTGCGAAAAAAACAAATACGCACTTGTCCAATTTAAATCAACAATAAATCAATAATTTTTCGTTTCGATTTTTGCCCCCAAAAGCAAAACATTCCGAGTAAAGGACAACAATGCATTATGTGTAGCTTTTTTGGAGCGCCTGACACAAAAAAATAATGAATAAATCGTTGAACATGAAGGAGAAATTCATTCTGAGGTTTGGGCTTTTTAAAGGAGCGATGGATTGATCAGACTTACTGTTAAAAGTAAATCACGTTGAAGAGTTATTCTTCAAGAATGCAAAACTTTCTCGGACTATCAGCTCTACTAGTTTGTATCCAAAATAGCTTCGTCTAAACTGGTCAAAATCGCGACACCCCTCTCTTAAATTTCGTACCCACAGATTTAAAGCATAACTATTTGAATAATATTTGACTCTGCAGAGTTGTCAGAGACATCCACTTAAAGAGTTTTGAACAAAAAACAGCTTAATAGTCGACGCCCACTCCCTTAAGGTTAAAACGGAAAGGATTGGTAAAATGAGTTTGGGTTGAAAGTTCTGTCAGCGAGCCGTTAAAGGCAGTTCGACCATTAAAATTATCCGTTAAAACGAACGGACAGTTTGCTCACAAAAACTGTCCTTTAAATGCAGCGCTAGTATGGACTTTTGACCCAAACCGTCGTTCCAACAAACTATCCGTCTCTTAATGCACTCTACTGTAGTGTCTCACGAAATAGTTATTCCGGCAAGAACGACAGAAAAGGGTGCCAAATTTGAAAGCCCGATTGTTTCAAGTGATGTATCAATTACGGGGCTCCTGGTCCTTTTTTACTAGTTTTTTAAGCCATGTTTTATTTAATTCGTCTTGCAAAAAACAACTGCGGATTAGACATTTTAGATAGCTCAACTGAGCACAATGTCTTGTGAAAAATAAGAATAAAAAAAACTTTATTTCAATCGGGAATCAATTATATTTTATCTTTTTTTCTGTAGATTACTGAAAAATTCGTAAGATTACTATGTTTTTCTTAGAAAATAACGTGACAAGTTGATCGGGATTTTGACCATTTTTAAAAATTCAATATTACCAGATATTTCGTCTCGTTTAAGCTATCTCTAATGAGTTCAATCGATGAGTCGTTAGCAAAAAGACTGAATTACAATACAAAATTTTGGCTAAAAGCTAGGCTAAAAAGACCAGAGCCCCGCGTATGATGTGCGGGTGGTGGCTATACATGTAAGGGGTCGGTGCACTTTTGACAAATTTGGCACTTCTTTTAATTTTTTCCTCTTGATCGGAAACTTTCTTTGCCCACCTCACATTTCTCGGATCAAAGAAACGTTTCCCGAACAATAGTGCTTACTTGAGGGCTACTTTGGTATAATGCTCATTTTCTTCAAGATCATTATTTTTACTTTATAAATCGTCTTTATAGGAAAAAGCGAACAGCTTACAAACCGCCGGTGCTATCGAAGGGTGCCTAGATTACAGTAGAATTATTTTATATTTTTCATTGATTTAGAACTTCTAATTTAGAAGCCCTAAAAAACGGTTCCGACCACCGTTGAAGTCATTTGTAAATTTATACGTATTTCTATTTCAAAATCCATATCTGTCAAAAAGTACCGAGCCCTAGGTCGCATTTAGAAGACACCGAGAGATGAATTTTTGTTCAGATTATCTTCAAATGTTTTTTTCTGAAAAGTATGGACAAAATAGTTTGATAAAAAGTCTTTTTATTTGTCAGTTGTCATGAAAAAATTATGTTGCTTCTTTTTAAATGAGTTTCTTTCATTTTTTCAAATTTTGGAAAATTCTGAAGAATTATGAGATCGCTGATTGTAAGAACAAATTCATACCAGTTAAGTTTCCTGCCGTCAAATCCAGGGAGGAGTAGTATTTTCCCCGAGCACTCACAAATAAGGCCAAAAAAACAGTTTTCTTGCTCATTTAAGCTCCGGGATGAAATCTTTTATTGGATGCTGGCAAATCGGAGCTGAGGTTCTGACCAAGTTCTCTTGGTGCGAATTAAAGCTATTGAAAGTATTCTCTATCTTTAAATACTCAGAGGAGTAGATCACCTTGTGCTGTAGAGTTTAAAATATAGCCCACTTCTTGACAAGGTCTTTCCTGATTGATCCGCCAATCAGAACCTCCATTTGCTTTTGTGGAACAGTAAGATTAATGTTCATGATCCTTAACTGATAATCCTATGGTGTGTTGCTTCTATAATAGTATTTCATTGAGGCGTACACCGATAAAACCTGTATTTGACCTTAAAGAATTGGCGGACTAGTAGTCCCTTAATGTGTGTGTGTTGTAGTCCTGCCTCCTACGATTTTCTGACAGTATGTATGTTCAAAAAATGCGACCAAATCAATTGTTTATGTTATGAACGCATAATATACAAACCCAAAGTGACAACAAAACAAAATTGTTCCGGAAAATTATTGCGTTTTTTTCTTTTCTTTGTATAAGATTTTTCTCAAAATTATGTTCAAAAATAACGTTTGTGTCCAATTTAGCGCAGTAAGAAGAGTGTGCGAAATATCGGCGTTGACGATTAAAGCCAACTTTCTCTTCATGCTTTCCCTCAGCTTATCTTGTTTTGAGCCTATCTTTCGAAAAAATACGAAGCACATTTTTTCGAAAATTTTTCCCGTGACCATTGTAAAATTCAGATTTTTTGTTTGGGCCGATAATTTGACAAAAACCCACCTACAAAGTTCTGTTGTTCAGAGGTCTATGCTTTTGCAAAAAATTTGAGTAAATTTTGAAAGATTTAACCTAGGAGGAGATAGATTTCCGATGAAAGAAAGTCCAAAACCGGTAGTTTGCTTAGGACCGTTTTTTAGCGTATTCGAGATAAATATAGCACCTTATTCGACAAATGCCTACCTAACAGAAAGTTTTTGTTACTAATTATACAGGTATGTTCTAAAATTAAGGCTTTATTTCAAAATATAACCTCAAGAGGGAGTAGGAATTTCCGTTTTGAGCTTAGGTGGCTCTTTGTTCGGCTTATGATTGTTGAAAGAGTAGTGCAGAGCAAAAGGTTTTGGCAAATTTTCTTTCGCAAGTTGAAGGCTAGGTTCTTACCAAACTGGTAATCTGAAGATATATCATCTGAGGCCCTGCTTCCGCTAATTTTCTTATCGAAATATGTAATTAGAGCAGGGATACCCGCTTAACCTTGTTGATAGAAATATCGGAAAATGTACTTTAGCGACTGAAGAGTGCGCTTTGAGCCCATTTGAAATTAAAAATAGTACTTGTAAAAAGACAAGTCTGAAGATATTATTTGAACTTTCTTAATAAGTCGTTACTCTTGAGATCGGTTGCTGGATAGTGATTTTATCGATGTTTTGNTATGCAGGTTATGTTAAAATTTAGGTTTATTTCAAAATATAACCTCAGAGGAGTAGGAATTTCGGTTTTGGCAAATTTTTTTTCGCAAGTTGAAGGCTAGTTCTACAAAGTGGCTAATCTGAATAGTATCCTAGACACTCAGTTTGGCTAATATTTATCGGGAATATCTCAATTTAGGGACCGGGAAACCCTTAAAACCCACTTTGCTGTACTACTACTACTACGCGTAATTCAAAAAAATCTTATGTGTATAAGGATGCCCGGGTTCAAAAAAATCTTGTCTGAACTTTAGTTTTAAGTAATATAAATGATCAATTTTTAAAATTGCATTTTAGTCAACATTTCCTGATCGAAAGGGTCGATTTGCCCGCATTCTCCTCCGTCTGCCTGCACTCCGATCCATCGGGCTCGAAGCCGAGATCGAAACATCGGTTGACACCTCCAAATTGGACGCGATCCCCGAAGATTATCTCCAAGATATTTTATCGCCCGCCTCCACAGAAAATCGTTCGCCGTTTATTTCTGCGTTTTCAACTACTACAAATACACCCCCTAACCAGTTGACGAGTCAATTACAAAATAATGTATTTTTCAGCGGGCTTTCTCAATCCTCGCGGTACTCTTTTTAAGTATATCGAAAATGGTATCGTGGTGAATTTTTAGATAAATTATATTTGACCCTTTCGTGAACATTTAAGCCCCGCTAAAAAGTTCTGCTCTTGAAATCTGATTATTTAAAACTATATTGAAGGCTTTTCAGATGTTCCAAAATGTCAATTTATTACAGGAGGGCTAAAAGTTAGGCCTAAACCGTCCAAAAACGTTTCTAGAAATGCTAACAAAATGGGCCTGTTTTGGAGTAAATAGTTGTTCGTTAAAAAACCAGAAGTTTTAATTTTTCAAATATAAACACAACTTCATTTCAAAAATTATTGCGGCCCAACGTTTTTACTGCGAAATGTATCGATATGTTCTTTTAAGATGGCTCAAAATTGCGCTTGAAGTTGGGACGATACTTTTGAAAGTTTGAGTCATAATTAGCGACCAGCCACTGAGAATTTCTCGATTCGGTCGGTCCCTAGTCATAATGTAACGTTTTATTCATCGTTCGGTAGCCAATCCCGATTTTCGGTTAGTCACCGGTTTGTCACCGTAATTCTGTCAAAAACGCACCCTCGGTTTAATCTAGTTTAGTCAAGAAATTTTGGCCTTCATTGCACTATTTCAAAAGAGTAGAGTTTTTAACCTTTGAAGTAAAAAAACATATATTTGAAAAATCGAAATTTCCGTTTTTGGCGAGTAATTATTTATCTTTTTTTGGTGCCAAATCATCTGAAATTTTTCGCAAAAAACTTTCGGTAACCCCCCCCTGTATTAAGTAAAGTTCATCAAGGACCGTTTTCGATGTATACATTCATACGATGTATTTATATCCGAACATTGTTCACTGAGTGAACGCACTTTCTTTCTGAATTTATATTAAAGTATAAAGTAAAATGGACGGCTAACAGGGATATACATGTCTTGAGGTTCATTTTCACTTATTTTTAATGATGCACGATTAACGATGGAGTCGGTTTAATTGGTGATTTTTCGTTAAGAGACATTTAATTGCGAGGTATGTAAATTTCGTCAAAAACAGTCCAAAGAAAAAAAATGAAAATATGCCAATTATTTAAATTTTGACCATTGGTTTGTATTTTTAGAGGGGGTATTTTATCTCGGTGAGATGGCCTGGAACTGGCACATACAATCTTTATGAAATTTTGGTTCAGCATATGCTGGTTCAGCATATGCTCTGCAGCGTCATTTTTTTTGAAAGTTATATATAACTTTCAAAAAAAATGACGCTGCAGAGCCGATTTTTCGATTTCCGGTTTTTACCAAAAATTATAGGTTTTCGACAAAAAACATCAAAATTTACCGGTAATAATTGGAAATCGAAAAACGGCTCTCTAGTAACACGTAGCTTAAAAAGTTATATAATAGCTCAAAATTTCAAAATGATCGTATAACCTCAGAGTATCAAATCCTAAATATTTGAATGATACAAAAACTGCAAGATATTTACACCAATCAATAACCCTTGATATGGAAATGGCCCGACTTTATTGGTGCAGGTTGAGAAAAGATCAATGCTCAGATTTCGCATTTTTCAAATATTTAGGATTTGTACTATGAGGTCCGGTAATCCATATACCAGTACTGACTTCACCGAAATAAAATACCCTTCTTTAAAAAGAACCCGTGTCTTTTGCAATGTTTTTTGTGAAAAAAAAGGTGGGTAATCGAGCCTCTGAAAAAAATTTGATCCAAATGTTTGTTCTTTTCTTAAAGGTAGAATTAATATTATAAATACTGCGCAAGTTTTAGCTGCTGAAGAGATTTTTACGCTTTCTCGAATGGTTTTCTTTTAATAACGAGTTAAGAAATAATTTAATATCTATAATAGTTATAAGAAGTGTTCACGTAACAATATTTTTTTATACATTTAAGACAAAATATTTCAAAAACAACAAATATGCAACATTAATTATTTTTTTTATTTGGATACAACGTTTCGCTAGAGGCATTTTGAAGTATTTAAATTCTAAGTCGCTTCCAGAGCTCACAGATTAAATGCAAAATATTCTAAATTTTTATTCACTGTCGTATTTTTCCATAAGCACTGCCTGAACGGAGGCTCAGTTTTGCTAAATTAACTTGGGTATTTCTTGCTATAGGTCTATTCACTAGATGTGGAGTTTGAGATAGGTCGGAATATTATTGGTTATAGCATAACTTTTCACTGACTTTTGCATCAAAAAGTCGATTTTAGCAGACCCGGTATTAACTGGCTTTCACCCGCTATTAAGCTTTTTAATAGCTATTTAAGGGGGTACTGTGATTTGTAAAAAAAAATTGAGAATCGGGACTAGACTAATTTGACCAAAAAAAATCACATTGGCGGTAGTCTCGCATCCCATAGACGTCTAGTTCAGCAACCAGAAAACTTCAAAGACCTGAAATGAGCCATTTTTGAGTGAAACTAGGGACCATTCTTATCGGTTATCACACATCCGACTTTTAATTTTATTATTATTAATACGATGATATTTATGTCGATTTGATCGCGAGCCGTTTTCGATACAAATGTAAATTAAGGGGGTAGCGGTCGCAATGTTTCAAGGCCTTAAAATTCATTAGAAACATTGCGACCGATACCCCCTCAATTGAAATTTGTATCGAAAACGGCTCGACCGGATTAATGTCCCACATAAGATCATTTTATAAATGACGTAAAATTGGTAGTAGGATGGGTGGTAACTGAGAAAAATGGTCTTTAATTTCACTCAAAAATGGGTCATTTCAGGTCTTTGAAGTCTTCTTGTCGCCGAACTAGACGTCTGTGGGATGCGAGACTCGCGCCATTGTGATTTTTTTGGTCGGGGTAGTCTAGTCCCGATTCTAAAAAAAAAGATTTTTACAAAGCACAGTACCCCCTTAAGCTTGTAATGAAATTAAATGAGAAGAGTCCAAAAAATCAGAACTGAAATTCGTAGAAGGAAAAAATATGGCCAATACCTACGCTTTCTTATTTTGGTTCGTCCATAAATAGATGAAGGATTATTTGAGAGAAAAATCAAAAAGGTACTGTGGTTTGCGTCTATAAGTACAATATGGCAGAAATATGGGTAAAACCCAAGCTTTTTTATTTTGACCGAAGAGCATCTCTTCGCTATTTTTTCTCAAAAATATTTTTTTATTATTAAAGAATGACCTTTGGCTTATGTTTTCAGCTCTCCACCGTTATTTTTGAATTTTTTTGACAATATGGCACCAAAAGCTAAGGACAATATGGCAAAATCTCAGCTGTCCTTATACACGCAAACCACAGTAAATTTTCTATAAAATACTAGTATCTATAATTCACGTTTTTTCGTAAAAATATGGGTAAAGAGCAGAAAATTCTTTTGGAACATTTTTGAAAAATAAGGACATTAATAATGTCACATTATAGCACGAAAATCTAAGAACAATATGGCTAAATCTCAGCTGTTCTTATAGACGAAAACCATAGTACAGCGGCATATGTAGAGCGGAACCGGTGAAATACTGGAAATCGAAAAATATTGGCACTGGTAAAAAAGCCATTGAAAAGTTATATGATAAACCAAAATATGAGAAATTTATAGATTCGAAAAATTCCTACAACTTAACCGATTTTTTTTGAATACAGTATAGAATTTATGCTGTCAAATCATCATCACTCATATTATTTGTAAATAATCTCTATCGACAGAATAAGCACTAAAAATGTCACTTTATTGTGTTCCAAAAATGCGATGAATGATGCAAAAAACAAGTTTCTTTAAGAATTAATGCAATTCTTAATAAAAATAAAGATATTTTGTTTTTTAGCTCCCGAAAGTTCAATATATAGAATTTTTGCAAGGGTACAAAACGCGGACCACAAAAAAATGCCCCGCAATGGGGCCCATGTGGGGGTAAATCGACCTCAGTAATCCGAATTCGGAATAGGTTAAGCTCTAAATGGTCCACGAAAGCCGCTAGAGAGCAAAAACGCGGGCCATATTCAGGCACAAACAAAATACGTTTTTAGGGGTGAATCGACCCCAGGAATCCGAATTCGAACTAGTTTAAGCTCTAAATTGACCACGAAAGCCGCTAGAGGCAATTATTAATGATCTTTATCAATTCGAGAAAAGAATGTGACCTGATGTTTTACCTAAAATATTTTCAGTAATTTCTATTTCAGAGAAATAGTCAACAGGTTCACAATTTTAACCTTTCCCGGTTTTAAGGCAAGACTTACGAGGGTAATTGTTATTCTTTTAGCAAATTCACCCCGTATTCTCTGTGCCGTTCATAAGATTTTTGTTACAAAAAACGTTTAAAGGACAATTCAGATAAGTTTAGCCAAATATAGGCATTACTAAACTATATAGTGAAGTCCAAAAAAATCTCACGGGAAAAAAATATCTTTGATATATTTAAATAACAAACATCTTGCATCCTAAAAAAAACAAAGTGACGGATGGCTCGTCCGATCAAAAACGTGCTTACAAAAGTGACACAATTATTTTTTTTAAATGTATCTCCTCCCTGATTTTTTAAGGTTCAACAATGATACATAATTTAAAATTAACCGGACAGAACGTGAGCAGACCGCTGACAGAGTTTTTGGAAAAATTCTTGATTGGCTTCAGAAACACCAAAAAAAAACAGTATTTTGCACTAGTTAATATAGGGTCAAAAATAATGTTTTTGGGGATTCTAAAGCCAAATCAATATTTTATCCAAAAAACTATGATCAGCAGTTTGCTCACGTCTTGTGAGGTTATTTAAATCATGTATCATTGTTGAACCTTGAAAAACTCAGGAGAGAATACATTTTGAAAAAATAATTCCGCCACTTTTGTAAGCATGTTTTCTGATTGGACGAGCCATCCGTCACTTTCGATTTTTTTTTGGGTGCAAGATTTGTGTTAAAATATATCAAGAGAGAGGTAAACGTTGGTCCAACGATTTGTACTTTTGCGACAATTGGCTATTGAAAGAACCCTTAAAATGAGACGACCACCCCCTTAATCGCATTTTACGACGCTTAATCATTAAGAACTAAGATCAGTTATAAATTGTTATCAATAATCTTTAAAAAATGGACGTTTTGTGCGTTTTTTTTCGAAAATTTTTACCTGTATCACAGTAATTATTTTGCAAAATTTTTCGATCACCAAAAAAAAACCTTCCGATCGTGATCAGGAAAAATTCTAATACTTTTTGCATTAACCATAGCCCAAAAATGAGCACGTGACTTATTCAGAAATAAGGTTGGCCAAAATAAGTACTGTTTTTTTTCAAAAACTTGCTTAAAACACTTTTAAAAAAAAGTGAAGAGGTTCTTTAAAAAGTTTTTAAAGACTTTTTTTTTATTACACCAAAGTTCAAAAACGATCACGTGACCTTCAAATTAAGAACTAAGGTTTTGGTTCAGGTCCACAAATAGTACTTAATTACGCCGAAAAATTTTGAGGACCAGGACTAATAAACACATAATCTAAGAAGTTTTGAACATAACGGAATTTTTCTAAAAAACATATTCCAAACCTTATTTTTAAATTATTTGTCACACGTGATTTTATCGATTTGGTGTAATGACGAAAAAAGCCTTAAAAACGTTTGAAATTCATCTCAAAGTTTTTTGTTTATGTAATTTAAGTACTTTTTGAAAATACCGTATATTGTGGCTACGTATTATACGGTCCGTTAATCAAATTATCGTACATTTACCGTACAGCGTACATTTCAGTTCATCGTAGAGATCTCGTAAGAACCCTCAAAAAGAATCGGAATGGTCAACTTTCTCATGAAAATATTAGCAACTATGGTCAATTATGTACTGAGGGAGCAAAAAAGCAACAATCTCCTTGTGAATCTCAAAATTTCACCATTTTTTGCTCTCTAGTGACCGTTCAGTACATAATTGACTCATAGTTCCTAATAATTTTTCAGAAAGTCGCCTTCCTATTTTTTTGCAAGGTACTTACAAGCCTTTACAATGAATTGAAATTGGCCTTGAACTTTGACCGGAAATGAATTATTCACACCAAATTTACGAGATCATTTTACTAGAGAATTTTGTTAAAAACATATAATTATCTTTAAATAGAGTTATAGAAAATCATTCGAAGTTTATTGCAAGTAGTTTTATATAAATATTTTAAAATTATTTATTGCACTTTGTGTGTCCATGATAGGGTATTTTCGCGATTTTTTTTTATTTCTATATGCCTTTTTATTCATCGTAAAAAATTTAATTTTATTGTTATGCAAATTGGCTAATTTATTGAAGTCTAATATATGTTTTATGAACTTTGCTTTATGATAGATTTATATGAATGGCAGCTAGATGAGAGATCAGTATGGGTACAAACTCACTTCAAAAGTCTACAAGTTAAAGTTACTCGAGTTGTGGTAAAGACTTATATATTTCTGTTACATTTAATTAATTTATAAAAATCAAAGTTTTGGAAAAATAGGGTGGTAAAATTTTGATAGAGATGATTTTAAAACCGAAATGTTGGTATAAGACACCTTCACTATAGAGAGCCCTTTGATTGGTCAAGTATATATAAAATGTTATTGATAGGAAAACTTTAGACATGTTTTAAATTTGTATATCCTCTAATTTTTTGTTAAAATATTTTTTTAGAATTATAATTGTCTATGTTGACGTCATTTTATTTACAAAGTATTATTTTAATGTAAAATGACGACATTTTGCGGATTATCTTGATTCAAGAACAGATATAATATTATTACAAAACCTGATAATGGATTATTAATTCGTTAGCTTGTAAAAATGCAAGTTTTTATTCAAAATATGTTTGTGGTTGTTTAACACGCGTGACAGCCTGGTACTTATTCTTGAAATTATATATTTATATCTTTATAAATTTTTTTATTTTAGTGTGTGATACAGCTTCATTATAGCGTGGCTATCTATCATCGCTACTAGTTAGCGCAGATATACAGGTATCTGATCCCGGTGATACACTTATAATACTTAACAACTATTAAATCTGTATAAGGTTATACCAGTACAGACAGCGGCCGGCGGATAGTGAAAGTTTTTTTCGCTCCACAAACCATTCACTATTAGCCGGATTCACCTATCCGCCCGATTTGCACCTACTCCACCCGACGCGCTTGGGAAGATACGCTCTTGATTGGTCATAAAAACAAGGTTCTAGATTTTATCAATTTAGTTAAAGGGTAAGTCAGAGTGCGGAATTAACGGCTGATTTTTTGCTCCATTTTAATTATAAATGCCAAAAGTGACGGTTTGAAAACCTCAGAAACTACTTTTCGGATTATTGACTCACGCAGTTATTTTGAATTTAGCTTTCTAGAATGCATTTATTTGATTTTATTCGGCCAAATATATCTAAATTAAATTTCTACAGCCTGAGTTCTTTTTAATTGGCCATTTATTTCTCCAGATCGGCTAGACAGCGTTTGACTGGAGAAAAAAAATGGCCCAAAAACAACAAAAGCAAAATTGGGCCATTTTTTTCTCCGGAGAAAAAATGGCCTCTAATTTTTGCTGGACCACATTGAACAATCGTTTTAGTAATTTGAATAAAATCATCTTTTTATTAAATAATTTATTATAATCTTTCATTATAACTGAGAGAAGAAATGGAGTGGAAAACTTTGAAAATTGTCGCGAGAAGACAATTTCAACCCAAGAAAAATACAACTTATCTGAAGATGTTCAACACAATACACGGACCTATATCTGTAGTTTTTTTTGAAAGGAAAGGAAATATTTTATACTTATGACGTACCCATGCTGGAAATTTCACTAATATTCTGCGAAAAAATATTTACCGTTCACTTGATTGCGAGAACGCTTGCGTTTTTGGGTTGAATTATTATTCGACAAGACCTGGAGAAGTTAAATCTGTTGTCATGAATACACCACTACCAGAAGAAATGGTGTAGACTGTGGTTGTCATGTCACTTCATAATCGCCAGAGAATATTTCCAGAAGATGTCTCAACTTTGATTTCATACGAAGAAATAAATAGCTATCGTTGAAAAAAACTTGGCCTATGAAATAATTGCTGGGGAATTATTTGCAACAAAATTGTGCTGCAGATTTTTCGAGAGCAATCCAAATGTAACTCGCATAAATAGTCACTAAAACGACAAAATTAATTGCAATAGTGTCTCTGTCATTTCATAAAAATCTAAAACTATGCCTATATTTGGCATTTTCGAAAACGCCTATCTTTTTGCCTAGGCTAGTTTTTGAAAACAGACCACTAATCTTTTCGCCTTTTGTCCTATCCGCAGGGAAAAAGTTCAAACCCTTCACCTATTCAGCCGGCATTTCACCTACTCCGCCTTCAACCTATCCGCCGACCCTGCTGCAACATTCCGTTTAAATTTATTAAGAAATTACTTATTATATTTTTAAGAACACAAAATATACTTTCACTTAATAAACTAATTTTTAGGTTCGTTGTAGATGGATTTTCATTAGATGCTTCCGGGGAACAATATTTACAAAAAGCATGGTATTTATTGGACAACTCGATCCGTAAACGCTAACTCAGAATGGCTGACACAAACGATTGAAAATAGTGGAGCTGGCTCTGCAATGTAAAAGAAATGGTTATTCAAAACTGTTCAAGTTGAAATTGTTTACTTACGTATTCGAAAATTTCCCAGCAGTAAGGTTTCCTATTTCGATTTAATGCAACCTGTATTATATAGATTAGACCCTCAGTTGACCAAATTCCGTGACTATTTGAATGATACAAACAACTCAGGATACTAGCATCCATCAAAAACCTGGATTGTAGAATAGGCCATTTCATTGATATCAAGATCCCAACCTATCAATGTTTTCGATTCCGCATTTTTCAAATATAGTCAGCAATATGTTGGTTAAGGCTCTTAATCCATATAATTTTATATTTTAATTGCACATTGATTAGTGCATATAATAAGGATAAATTTGACACTGTTAATATAAACAAGGGGTTTTATTTGTAATAAAAATCAGAATATGATTATTCAGTTGAGAAACTGTTTTCACTTGAGGGTACATATTTCGTGTAACGCGCCGTTAATTGTTCACCGGACGGAAAAGTGCTTTATAAATTCGAGCTGAGACCCAGCTGATTGATAACCAATATAATACGTGAACCGGAAAATAGCTTGGAATTAGAATCACTACATAAGGTCGTCAAATGGAATTTTTATTGACACCTTTTATCAATGGAAGTAAAACTTCGAAAATACACAGATTTTGCTGCTGAATTTTGTTTCCTACTTATTCGGTCAAAAATCAGATGAGCGTGAATTTCAGACTTTCAAAACTCAAGTCGCTCACGAGGTAGCGCTAAGCAATTTTATTTAGAATTTTAAGATGAAATGAATATTTAGTTGGGCCGGGCAAT
>SCLH01000460.1:96019-132396 GCA_004367855.1 Oikopleura vanhoeffeni | reverse complement strand
CCCGAATGTTAGCACAAAAAATTGAATACTCTTCAAAACCAGTTTGAATTATAATACATACAACTGGTTGTATTGTTCCTTCACAGACCCAAAAAATATTTTGTTGAAAATGGCTTCGATGAGGATATATATCTAGTATGTTAGATTCGATTTGGACTTCACCTCTGGGGTTTAATTGATATCGTTATGGCGTTATTTGATAAACCAACATTACCATGCCTGTAAAATTGATGCCAACCCGTCAAACGTAATCTGAAGAACAGGAGATGCATCAATAGGTAGTGGATATTCCGTAGAAGCCAAAAAAACTTTTAATTTTAATATCAAAAGTTGTCTAAAACTTACAATACTTATAAGGACGTACTTCCTCCTATGGTTTTTGTCTCGATAAACTAGAATTTCGTAATTTATAATTTAAAGTGGGTTACATACGCATAAGAATAAGTGCTACAAATGCAAATTAATAGTTGATTAGTCCAGATCTATTGTCTATAATACATTGGATGAGAAGTACTTGAGATTCATTAATTAACGATCATTCCGATCCTAAAGGGTGGTATAAGATTTTCATAAAGAAATACATAATGCACCATGATCAGATTATGCGGGGGATACCCGTTTTTTTGGCTTCTCTTTTGTAAGGGGACGAATACGATTTCGCTCAGTGCGTCCTATATATGGATGACTAACTATAGGCAAACAGGTTCGTCTTATAGAGCACGTCGCTGTATAATTCGGATAATAAGAAACAATAAAATTATTAAAAACGTGTTTAGACAGCGCGGATAACATCTTAGGATCGGATATTTTAAATCCGATTTTGATGTCTTTGAAATTGTGGGCATAAAATTTTTATGTGTCATAGTTCTCATTGACAAGATATTTATACAAGTTAATAAAACTACGACTGAGGGCATTGCATAATTGAATTTATTTTAAGCCAAACTATAAATTACTATACAGTGGTCTGTTATTAGGACAGTCGTCCTTATATATTATATAGAATAGTAATTATCATACACAACAAGTTACACATCTATTTATTAGCATAAAAAGATTCTCACCAATGCGCTTGGTTCGTACGTTATGGATCTCCACCGCGATTAAATATTGCAAAATGCGGTGAGATGAATTGGCCAGGGTGACTCTCATATTCAGCAACTACATCACGTCGAATATAGAATATTTAATCGTGGCTTCCCGTCTGCAATCGGGGTGAAATTCATATCAATGTTGTGCAGTGGGCGAAATTTCTCCAGTCAAAATAATGCAGTTTGAAGTATAAATATTTTACGAAAACTATTTTTCGAAGGGAAATTTAGCGGTTGAAATTCAAATTTCTATTATAAACTCAATAACCCTCGCGCTGAGCACCTAGGAGTTTTTTCTCGGAGAGAAATTCAATGAAAGCCTGCGCGGGTGTGTATTTTACTCCGGTACGACGGGAAAAAATTATCCCAACAAAGTTTTTCCCGCCAAAGCATTTTCGTCAACATTTGAAGAAATCTTTTTAAAGATTTACGATATTTTATTGGGTCCAATGTATTTTGAATGAAAATTCTAAAAAGTGAACACATTATATGCTCAAAATTTAGGCAAGTTAGAAATGACACCTTTTAAAGCTGATCTTACTGGACAACGGATGGCACCCCTAACTATATCTTGCATTATCCTGGCTTTCCATGGGACGCTAATTCTATATTACTAGGACGATAAATAGACCCAGCTATCAATAAATTGTCTTCAATTATTATTATTAAGACCTCTTCGGATGAATTTTAAAAACAAGTATTTTAATTTATTAGATTACACTTTAAAACCCAAATTCTGGCAAGGGTACATAACGCGGGCCAAAATTCAAAAGCCATGATGGAGCATATGACTGCCACCAAATGTATGGTTAATTGTAACTGGGATGCCAAAAAATGAGAAATCAAAAATGTCCCAAATGTGACCACAAGAGCCGCTAGAGAGCAAATGGAAGCATTTGCCTGGACTAATTTTTTGTGTGCCATTGTTGTGAACATTTGGTTTCTCAGGGAAAGCGATAAAATGGACACTTAAAATGTTCCAAAGTGAACCACATGAGTCGCTAAGAGAGCAAAATGAGGACATTGAAACCTGTATTTTTAGGGTAAATTAATATCTGTTGATCGAAATTGAGTTTTCAAACTCATCAAAAGTACACACATTTGTTCGAGGTGAAAATTCTCACAAAATAACTTATTATGAATTTCATATTCTCTATGACGATGCCAGAATATCAAAAATTCTCTCAGCATTTATTACTGTTTTGAAGAGAATTTATAAAATATGCTTTATTTGATAAAGTAACAGAATAGGAAACTTTCAACAAAATAATCTTTAAAAAATTAAATTTAAATAATTGTTTTCGTGCCCAGTATACACGGGATAAAACCGTGCAAAATTGTTCAGGAACACAAAATAGGGTTGGGGTGAGAAGATATGGGGTTCCGCAAACTCTAGTCTTCTTGCACCAACCCTAGTTTTTTTTGACAAAGAGTTTTGCCATGCCCGAGTGTACACTATAACTTTATATTGTAAATACAATAACCCTATCTTAAGTATTAGAATTATGGTTAGGTAAACTCGTGTCCAGTGTACACGGTATAACGACGCAAAGCTGTTTCTTGGGAAAGGCTAGGTAGGGTTAAAAAATAGGGTTGTGTTCCGTAGGAACAACGACCATATTTTTACAATAACCATAAGACTTTTTCCGGAAAGTTTTGCCATGCACAGTGTACACATAGTAGTTATTTTCTATGAACCAGCAAAATTTACGTTAAATGATTTTGCTTAGTTATCTTTTTTTTAATGGAACCCACTTTCACCAGCATATGATTACTAGAATATTATTAAGAGATATAAATCAACGGTTTTGTATCATTACCAAGTAAAAAATTTTGCCATGCCTTAGTGTACACCAATTATGTTTTAAACACAAATGTAACATTAACACCCGGCAGGTCGCCGGGATGCATGATTGCCTTAATTATGATTAAGAGAGAAGCCTTAAAAAATCTTAATTATAATGACCCAAGTAAAATTATTTGCCTGCCCTATGTACACAATTATCTTTTAAACACAATGTAACATCTGACAGCCGGAGCAATACTATTTGAAATACTATTCACGGACTCAGATTGTATTCTAAAAACAGTTTCAAACATTTTTTACACAAAAAGTTTTGCATGTCCTAATTACAGCCCACACAATAATACAGCCCCTGGCAGGGCCCGCCGGAGGCAATGCTATATTACTATTATGATTAAAGAGCGAAGCCTAATAAAAATCTTAAAATTATTAATATTTTAAATAATTATTTTAATTTATGAATTGCAGTTAGACGGCTTACCCACTCGAGAATCAATTATTTCTATGCATCAATCCTTGTTTTTACCATTCAAAAAATGTTTGTCATCCTGATGTACATAATAATACACACAACAGTCTCCTGACAGCGCCCCCCGGGCCAAATTACTATTGAAATATGTCAACTAAATAAACGATGACTTGATCTTGAAAGGCAATTACTAAATAAGTCTATTCTGAAATTGGTATTTCATTTGAAAAATTGTAAGAATGCAACAATTTGATTCCACAGAACATCTAGATTATTTCTAAACAACATTTCTTCTAATCTTACCACTTATTCTCCTCTAGCGGGTTTCTGTGGGCCTTTCTTCAATTTTCTTCTGTCCATTTTGGGCTTCTCTCATACTAATTTATACACCATAGTCTTTGTATTTTACCGGCCGAATATAGTCAGGGTTTTGCTATCTAGCAGGCTCTTTGGGCTTTTTTTCCAAATTTTTACGTCATTTTCGGCCTTCCGATACCGATTTACCCCTTAGCCTCATTTTTTAGCCTGCACATGCCCGCGTTTTGCTCTCTACCGGCTTCGTGGTCAATTTAAGCTAAACTAGGTCGAATTCGGATTCCTGGTCGATTCACCCTAAAATACGTATTTGAATTAAACACAAAAAAAAGAGGTAAAAGTTGGTCCAACGATTTGTACTTTTTCGACAATTCGCCATTGAAAACCCCTCAAAATGTGACGACCACCCCCTTAAATGGTGAATGGCAGCTAGATAGCAGAAATCAAGTCTACGAGTTAAGATTATTACATAGTTACTTTTTTACGCCCTTGAAAAGTTTCATAAGAATAATTTTGGACATTTTATATTTTATTAACTTACCAATGCGTAAAAAGTCCAGCTCATTCCGATATTTTCTTGTAATTGAGTTTTGTAGAACAAATTATAAGAATATTGTAAGTTGAAATCAAGATTTAACCCCTTGTCGGTAGTTTTCATGTTTCCACATTCAGTAAAAGATTCGGGATTCGTGCAATCAAGTTCGTCGAATAAATTCCAAATAATATCAGATCCAACCTTTAAACATATTTTATAATTCAAAATTTTCAGATAATTGAGTAAATTTTACAATTACACTCGAAATTATTTTATTGTACAATGTAAACTTAACATCAGTAATCGGAACTACTCAACATATCGGAATTGTTGTATAGTATGATACTATTAGTATCGTTTTTTCGAACAAAACTATCCGATATCGTTATTCGGCCAAAAAGCATCAAAATATCTGACTCACACTATGCTGGAAAAAGTCGCAAAATATATATATATATGACATGAAATCTCGACATATCCATGTATATGATAGGTAAAAACTAAATTTTTTGTTGTACATTTAGTGCAGCAGGCGTGTTCTCCTCACTTTTCTGATTTCAGCACCGATTCTCAGGCTTATTAATTTAACGACCGTTATACCAAAGATAATTTCTCAATTATCATTTTGATCTCATAAAAATGTCTTCAATTTTATTATAATCGCAAAGACCTGTCGCATTCACCCAAAAAAATAAAGCGGCTTTTTTATTAAGGCCCTATATTGATAAAGAACGCTCAGAGGACATCCACGTCACGATATATTTTCAAAGGGAAAACGTAAATATATAAAGAGGCAGGTTTTGGAACGCTCTCAGGACATCTACGCCATTTTCAAATTTTAGGATGTCCTCTGAGCGTTCTTTATTAATATACACGCCGAAAAAGCCAATATCGCAAAAGTTTCGTGGGCGTTTAAAGTCTTTATTAAAATTACTTTGAATGCGTCAGACAATTTGAAATAAGGAATTTCAAAACTAAAAAATGGGTATCAATGTTTTTAAGCTATCTTGTAGAGAATTTTTCTCCGGTCATTTCAAAAATTTTATAAAAAAAATCGATTTTTCGGTCAATTTTTCGAAATTTTACAGGTAGTCCGGAATCCAGTTCTAGCGAAGCCGTATGAAGATAAAGAACGCTGATTTTCTGGCCAGCGAAAATTAAGCGTTTTTGGGTTACCTGTTTTTTTGCTTTAGGGTCGGCGACCAATATTTGACCTCAAATAACCCGTCAAAGTTCAAGGTCAATTTCAAGTTCATCGTATAGACTTGAAAGTACCCTCAAAAAACCGGAAGGATCAACTTTCTCATGAGCGTATTTAACTATGGGTCAATTATATACTGTTTGGTCGCTAGAGTGCAAAAACTGGTCAACACTCAAGGTCAATATTAAGTCCAGTTTTGTCTCTCTAGCGACCTTACGGTATATAATTGACCCATAGTTTATAATACGCTCATCAGAAAGTCGACCCTTCCGATTCTTTGACGGGTTATTTGTGGTCAAATATTGGTCGCCGACCTTAAAAAACGGGTAACCGAAAAACGCTTAATTTTCACTGGCCAGAAAATCAGCCTTCTAGCGGCAAGGGTACAAAACGCGGGCCACAAAAAATTGACCACGAAAGCCGCTAGAGAGCAAAAACGCGGGCCATGTGCAGGCTAAAAAAAATGAGGCTAAGGGGTAAATCGGTATCGGAAAAGCCGAAAATGACCGTAAAAATTTGAAAAAAATGCCCAAAAAAGCCGCTAGAGAGCAAAACCCTGACTATATTCGGGCCGTAAAATACAAAGACTATGGTGTTAAATTATATCAGAGAAGCCCAAAATGACGAAAAAAAATTGAAAAATGCCCATTAAACCCGCTAGAGAGCAAAAAGTGGAAATTAAGAAAAATGTTTGTTTTTAGAAATAATTAAAAGATGTTCGGAATCAAATTTTTGCATTTCTTACAATATTTTTTCAAATGAAAACACAAAGTTCAGAATAACTTATTAGAATTGCCTTTTTCAAGTAAAGTTTGTTTATTTTCGACATTATTTTCAATAGTAATGTCCTCCGGGGCGCTGCCGGGGACTTTGTGTGTATTATTATGTACACTCAGAGCATGACAACACTTTTTTGATGTAAAAAAACAAGGATTGATGCAAGAAAATATGATTCTCATGGTAAACCGTCTAATGCAATTCCATAAATTAAAATAATTTTATTTAAAATTATTAATTTAGATTTTTATTAGGCTTCGCTCTTTAATCATAAAGTAATATAGCATTGCCTCCGCGGGCCCTGCCAGGGGCGTATTATTGTGTGGGCTGTAATTAGGACATGCAAAACTTTTTGATGTAAAAATGTTTGAAACTGATTTTTAGATACAATCTAGTCCGTGAATAGTATTTCAAATAGTATTGCTCCGGCTGTCAGATTACATTGTGTTTAAAAGATAATTGTGTACATAAGGCTGGCAATTTACTTGGGTATTTATCAAATTAAGATTTTTATAAGCTTCTCTTTAATCATAATTTAAGAAACATTGCTCCCGGCGGCTGCGGAGTGTTACATGTACATTTGTGTTTAAAACATAATTGTGTACACTAAGGCCATGGCAAAATTTTTTACTTGGGTACATGATACAAAAAACCGTTGATTTATATCTCTTATAATATTCTAGTAATCATGCTGGAAAGTGGGTTCCATATAAAAAAAGATAACTAAGCAAAATAACATTTTTAACGGTAAAATTTTGCTGGTTCATAGAAAATAACTACTATGTGTACACTCGTGGCATGGCAAAACTTTTCTCGGAAAAGTCTATGGTTATTGTTAAAATAATGGTGTTTGTTCCTACGGAACACAACCCTATTTTTAACCCTAACCTAGCCTTTCCCAAGAAACAGCTTTGCGTCGTTTTATACCGTGTACACTGGACACGAGTTTACCTAACCCTAATTCTAATACTATAAGAATAGGGTTATATTTATGTACACATAAATTATAGTGTACACTCGGGCATGGCAAAACTTTTGTCAAAAAAAAACTAGGGTTGGTGCAAGAAGACTAGAGTTTATGCGGAACCCTAATCTCTCTCACCCCAACCTATTTTTTTTCCTGACAAACAAGTTTTGCACGGTTTTATCCGTGTATACTGGGCACGAGTTTTCAAATTTTTAATTTTTTTTAAAGATTATTTTGTTGAAATGTTTCCCTATTCTGTACTTTATCAAATAAAGCATATTTATAAATTCTCTTCAAAACAGTAATAAATGCTGAGAGACATTTTTGATATTCTTGAGCATCGTCATAGAGAATATGAAATTCATAATAAGTTATTTTGTGAGAATTTTCACCTTCGAACAAATGTGTGTACTTTTGAATGAGTTTGAAAACTCAATTTCGATCAAACAGATATTATTTACCCTAAAAAAATCAGGTTTCATATGTTCCTCATTTTGCTCTCTTAGCGCTCATGTGGTTACTTTGGAACATTTTAAGTGTCATTTTCGACTTTCCTGAAACCAATTTACTCAATAGGCCAACGAAAAAATAGTCCAGCAAATGCTTCACATTTGCCTCTAGCGGCTCTTGTGATCACTTTGGGACATTTTAAGTGTTATTTCGCTTCCCTGATACAAATTTACTCATTAACCAAAAAAAAAATAGTTCTAGAAATGCTTGCAATGCATCTCTATGCGGTCTTTGTGGTCACTTTGGACATTTGATTCTCATTTTTGGCAATCCCAGTTACAAAATTAACCATACATTTGGTGCAGCATATGCTTCGCATATGCTTTGAATTTTGGCCCGCGTTATGTACCCTTGCCAGAATTTTGGTTTTAAAGTTAACTATATAAATTAAAATACTTGTTTTTAAAATTCATCAAAGAGTCTTAATAATAATAATTGAAGAGCATTTATTGATAGCTGGGTCTATTTATCGTCCTAGTAATATAGAAATTAGCGTCCCATGGAAAGCCAGGATATGCAAGATATAGTTAGGGTGCCATCCAGTTGTCAGTAAATCAGCTTTAAAAAGTGTCATTCTTAACTTGCCTAAATTTTGAGCAATATAATGTTCACTTTTAGAATTTTCATTCAAAATACTATTTGGACCAAATAAAATGATCGTAAATCTTTAAAAAGATTTCTTCAAATTTTGACGAAAAATGCTTGGGCGGAAAAACTTTGTTGGATGAATATTTTTTCCTCAGTCGTACCGGAGTAAAAATACACCCCGCTGCAGGCTTTCATGAAATTTCTTCCGGAAAAAACTCTAGGGTGCTCCAGCGCGAGGGTTATTGAGGTTTATAACTAAAATTGAATTTCACCGCTAAATTTCCTCGAAAAATATTTTTCTAAAAATATTTATACTTTCAACTCATTATTTTGACTGGGAGAAATTTGCCCACTGCACATCTTAGATATGAATCTTCACCCCGATTGCAGACGGGAAGCCCGATTAAAATATTGCTATATTCGACGTGATGTAGTTGGCTGAAATACTGAGAGTCACCCTGGCCAATCATCTCCACGCATTTTGCAATATTTGAATCGGGTGGAGATCCATTAACGTATCGAACCAATGCTGCATTGGTGATGAATCTTTTTATGCTAAAGTAGGGTACTTTGTGTATGAAATTACCTTCTATATTAATAGGACGCGTCCTAATAAACAGACTCTACTGTATTAGTAAATTATTATAGCTTTGGCTTCAAATAAATTCAATTATGAATGCCCTCAGTCGTAAGTTTTATAACTTGTATAAATTTTTGTCATAGACTATGACAATTAAAATTTTATGCACAATCAAAACATCAAAATCGGATTTTAAATTCCGATCTAAGATGTTATCCGGTGTCTAACACGGTTTTAATAATTTTAATGTTTCTATTATCCGAATTATTACAGCGACGTGCCTCTATAAGGACGAACCTTAGTTTGCCTATAAGTTAGTCATCCTATAAGGACGCACTGAGCGAAATCGTATCGTCCTTAAAGAGGCACGTCGCTATATTCTGATAATGGTGCATTATGTATTTTTATGAAAATCTTATCCAACCCTTTAGGATCGGAATGATCGTTATTATTGAACTCACTCTTCTCATCCTGTATTTATAGACAATAGTCCTGGACTAAAATCAACTATTAGATTTGCATTTGTGCACTTATTCTATCGTGTACCCAACCATTTAAATAATAAATTACGATTCTCAGTTATCGAGACAAAAACTAAGAGGAAGTACGTCCTTATAAGTGATTTTAAGTCTTAGACAACTTTTGATATTTAAAAATTAAAGTTTTTTGGAGCTTTCTGGGATAGCCTATCCCTATTGATGCATCTCCTGTTCTTCAGATTTACGTTTGCGGTTGGCCATCATTTACAGGCTGTAATTGGTTGTTTTCTCGCCCATAACGAATCAATTAAACCCCAGAAGTGAAGGTCAAACTCGAATCTAAATCTGATATTATCCTCATCGACCCATTTCAACAAAATATTGTTTTGGTCTGTAAGGACAATACAACCAGTTGTATGATTATAATCAAACTGGTTTGAGAGATATTCAAATTTTTGGCTAACATTTCGGGCTCTTTAGAGCTGCTTTCCGATTTTTCGTCTATTAGGACAAAACATAAAAATTTGGATGTACTACCTCGTTTAAATTTGACAATTTTCTTTCACTTTCTATAAAAGCAGGATACAAAAATGGGAGTATTCAGCCAGAATAATTATTGAAATTTATTCTGCAAGAAAAATCAATAAAACATTTGTCTTGATAATTTCCAAAAGTGCTGACCATTTAGCTTCTAAAGTCCTTGTTGGTCTGTTTTTAAGTAGAGACAAATGGATTGCGAGATAAGTCGGAATCGGCAAATACGATATTTTGCGTCATAATATAATTTTTCAATGGCTTTTGCGCTATAAAGCCGTTTTTTTCGATTTCCGGTTTTGACCGGACACTATTCTAAAATTATTGGTTTTTCTTCAAAAAAAACATCGACAATTAACGGTTTAAAATTGGAAATCGAAAAACTTGGCGCTGCAGTGACACTTATCTTGAAAGATTATATTATCGCTCAAAGTTTCAAAGTCTGTTCCCAACTCACTAAAAGGCTAACCGGTTTGGTCACTTACAAGGCGGTATCTGCAGAATGTATATAAAATCACCCAAGAGTTATTTTTTTAGATATTTGTTAATGTTAAAATTTTGTCGAAATCGTTTGTTTCATCAAATTCGTTATGAATCGTTCGATTACGCGCCAGAATATGTAAGAAACTTCTCTATTATTGCACACGTTGATCATGGAAAAAGTACTTTAGCTGATAGAATTTTAGAAGATTGTGGTACTAACGTTTCGAGGAAACAGACTTTGGATACTTTAGATGTTGAAAGTTAGGTTGACTTTTATTAAAATCCTCAATTTCTATCAAGAACACAAGTTTGGTTCCTAAAAATTGAATTTGTGGTGCATGAAGCTTCAGAGCCTTTTTCCGATTTACAGTTTAACTTAATTTTGAGTCGTTTTGACTAGATCGGTCCGATGATAATAAGTGTATCTAAAAAGATCCTGAGACACCTTATCTGTACTTTTTTCATTTATCTTGAGTACCAAAAGTTACAGATTAGAAAAAGGGAAATACAGGGGGGCAATATCGCCGATTGGCACATTCGGCACATCCCCTTTGTACAGAGGGCCTATATCGCAGGAAGTTTTTTGCCAGATTGCTTAGGTCGTCCGTAGAACTTTGACATCAAAGACGCGTCGAGAACGTGTTTTGATTGGTCAATACACAAGAGTCAATGTGTATTGACCAATGAAATCACACGATTCTTTAGGTATCTGAGGTAAAAGTTCTACCGGACAAAGTTCTACCTAGGTATAATCTGCGATATACCAGCTATCTCTCTTGCGACATTTATGTATCGAAAAACGAACCTAAGCCATTCTTAAAAGTTAATCAAAATAAAGAGATCGCGGTATCACTGTTAAATCTGTAGCTGCTTCTGTTACCCATAAATATAATGGACAGAAATATTTATTAAATCTTATTGATACCCCTGGACACGTGGATTTCAACTGGGAGGTTCAGAGATCTTTAACTGCTTGCGAAGGAGTCATTCTCATTGTAGATGCATCTCAGGGTACGGTGATAACATTTAACTGAAATTAATAATCATTCATGATAGTAGATTTGTCTTTTAAGACAAAACCGCCAAAAATTTTCTAAAACAAACGTATTTTTTAAAAATAAATACATATTTTTGTCAATAAAGACCAAATAGAGAAATTTTCAAAAATATATTTTTTAAATACCATAATAATCTACTAGGTATTCATAATATAGATTTTTTCGGATGTTCAAATAAATTTAATTTTCTTTAATCTTATTGTTTGAATTAATAAATAACTCAGTTGACTGATTACTGGTTATTGGTAGTATTAGAGTAGTTTCGCTAGTGACTTCAATAGGACGGCTTTGGAAGCTCGGGCCGAAAATAACGGCGTTGACCCATATCATATGGGCCATATGAGCTTCGAAAATAATTTTAAACGCGAATCGCCAGGACTATAGACCCAAATCTTAGATATGGCAAGCTGATTTTTCAGTGTTCATTTTAGCTTAATTTATATCTAGGCCGGCCGAGCAAAAAATGAGGTACCAGATAAAGAATGCGTGTTGGATTCTGAAAATTTAACTGTCTCTGAGAGCGTTATGTTTTTTGAACGCTTGAAAAATCTGGCTCTTAGAAAAATTTGAATGGCCATCACTGTATGGCTAGACCTGTTTGGGTGGATACGGAAAATATTGAATTTTTTACAAATATGTAAAATAAATTAGAGGCCCATATTTTGTTGTTATTTTAAGAATGCGCGCGAAAAAAAACCCCCAAAGGAGTTTTTTTGTCACGCCCCCCCCCCCCGAAATTTTTTTCTTCTGATCCACATAATTCTGGTACTTTTTGAAAATCTAGACATTTTATAAGCGACTTTTGGGAATTGGGTGGTTTTGCCTGACTTAAGAAGGTGTTCATAAAAAACGCTAAAAAAATTAGATATATTTAACTGGTCGCACTAACAGCTGAAAATTTTGAATATATAATACTAACCAATTCTTTTTTGAAGACGATAAAGAAAATGGCTAACAATAAAAACAAAATTTTTACCGAACACTTGGTTGGCGAGTGTTTTGGAATGAAAAAGTTGCTTGTTATTCATGACAAAACCGTTCTTTTTCTCTTGTATTTCAGTCTGAAAAAAATTGACGCAATGAAAGTCCCGAGATTCAGAAGGAAATTTCTGTGTGTGAATAGATAAAAATAGAAAATTTTATAATCTAAGTCATTGTAGGGATCTGTAGATATAATATCGAACAAAACAGTAATACAAGCTTGTTTAAAAACTGGGCTCCTCAAATCGGCCGAGGACGATGAAGGAGAATTTTAAGTTAAATTTTGTTCAAACAGTAATGTCCAAAAATCGGGTCACGCGATGAAGGTGATCACATGAAAAATTTTATTAGAGTTTAGTGTGTTTGACAAAATTATGAGACCCCAGAGTCGAGACCGAAGAGCCGAGAGAGAACGGGTAGATTTTTAATTAAATTTGAAAAATTAGCCCCAATATGCTAACGGCCAAAAAAACGAATCAAAGGGATTAATTACTCGCGAATATTTTATTATATGTCACTTTACTAAGTTATGAGGCTAACATGAAACCACCAGAACAAATGCCATTTCTTCCAGGACAGTGTATTTTCTAATTCATTCTGTAATAGGAGAGAATATGAAAGTTTAAAATTAGATGTTATTTTTGATAAATTTATCTAGTTTTTGGAAAGAAAAATGTACAAATTCTATAAAAAATTTGTGATAATTATGGACAAAAATTGTCTGTATTTTGAAAAAAAATGTACAAATTCCATAGAAAAATTGTCGAATTTGAATATAAGTTGTCAGATTTTTTCATCGAATGTTAAAGCTGTTTGATTTCAATTTGCGCAGATTTTTTTCTGCTCATTCTGCAACAATAGTAAGATACAAAAACATAAAACCTCTCGAATCGTTTTTTGGCCGAGTGGGGGCTCATTTTTTCAACAAAATTTTTGATTTAAGAACTTCCCTTTATGGGCCTCGCCGATTTGGGGCTCATTTTTTAACAAAATTTTCATTTAAACATATATAATAGGTATCCGGCCGATTTTGAGGCTCATTTTAAACAAAATTAAAACTGCAAATATAAATGCCTTTTTATCGGCCTTCGCGATTGGGCTGCATTTGTACAACAAAAATTCCATAAAAATTTAAATCACCCTTAATCGACCGATTTGGGGCTCATTTTTCAACAAATATTAAATAAAAAATGCTTTTTTTTAAACCACAGCGCGGTCGTGAAACGTGTTAATCTTTCACAAAATGAGTTCTGGAGAATAACTTGATAAATAATTTGAGTCATATTTGCAAATATATGCTCGAAGAAGATAGAATTTTGAAAGTCTGAAATTGTATAAAATCGTCGTATTTGGCGTTCTAGGATTGTTTCATTTGGCGCGTATCAAAAAATGGAGTTTGCCTTTAAATATTGGAAATCTACCGTTACGTGAAGCATGTGACATTGGAGCTAATTTGATATACGTCTGGAAGGACATAGAATTTATGCAGTTTTTAAAGTGTCCCCTTATTGTAAACATCTGTAGCTTATTGGTGTGATGGTCAAGAAATGAAATTTGTGATGCATTTTTTGCAAGATAAAAAAAGATCTACAAATAAGCATTTTTTCAGGTTTTCTCTCAATGAGCTCATTAAGTTTGTCAGTATATTTTCACCGAGAATGATGTCAATCAGAGTCGCATCCCCCTTGAATTGAACAATTTTTTTGTCATTTTGAGTCGCTTAACAAACATTTTCTGATTTGCAACGCCAACTTCAAAAATAGTTTTTTTTAATATACTAGAATCATCGCGGTTCTATTTCCGGGGTCAAAGTGACTTTTGAGCATTTTTATTTTTTCAAGCCAATCAGCGATCGACAAGGATTTTAAAAATATTTCTCTCAAAAATAAATCTTCCCAAGAAAATTTCCTATCTAATGGTGGGCTGTTTATTTATTTTTTATTTATTGACATGCTTTTCCTTCAAATTCTTAATAAAGAAGTTTTGTTTATGCTAAAATGGCCAATTTCTTCGTCTATTTTGATTATCTTAAAAATCATTTTCCGATTTGTAAAAAAATTAAAAATATGTTTTCTAGTTTTGATTTAATGCATGACGGTTTCATTTCGGGGTCAGAAAAGTGATTTTTGAAACCATTTTTATTTTCACCAATCAGCGATCAGCAAAAATTTTAAAGGAAGAAATTTGAGAAAAAATAATTTGAATAATTTTTAAAAAATTTCCTATCTAATGGTTACTTTCATTTATTTCTTATAATGAGCTTCCTATAATGCTAATAGCCGTGGTGTTGTTTAACACGCACCTAAATCATAGAAATCGCCTGAAGGCACCCCGTGTGGTCTATCTGAGACCTATAGTTGCTAAATACCCACGTTTCCAACAAAGTCGGATGCTTGGCCGGCAATCTTTTAGAGCACAATAATCATTGTTTTGAAATATATTCGATGTTTCGGCACCTCATTTCCGCGCTGTTACAAGCCAAATAATGCGTTAGGGATTTATAAAATTTGAGATGTCAAATCTGGAAAGCAGAAATTTACGGCAGTAACAAACGAAAAAGTTAGTGAAAATGCGATAGAAAGTGATAAGTAGATATTTGCTTTTTTTCGAAAAAAGACGAGAAAACGATATTATGACCGACCTGAAAACAGTCGCCACTCTACGTTGATAATAACTTAAACATTTTCAATTGCATGCGTTTTTCAACCGGCCTCAAAAGAACGGTGAAAACGCAAGTTTTTCAGCTGATACCGAATTTTCATTCGCAGCAATTGGAATGCAACAGCATGTGTTGTGCTGTATTACTGTTTTTTGTCGATTTGATCATTTCACAGCCTTACAGAATGCTTTGATTATAAATTTTTTTATATCTATATCACAACAAGAATTCCTTCTGTAGAAATCCCACTGGTCATTTTTGTTGTCAAGACGAAATAACAAGAGAAAAGAACGGTTTTATGAATAACACAGCAACTTTTCAATCCAAACACCGCTATATCCACCAAGCTGATGCGGAAATTTTTTTCTTATTGTTAGAGCCATTGTTTCTATCCGTCATTTTCAAAAAGAGTAGAACCGACAAAATATCATAGCTTGATAGTGCACGTAATCAAATTTTTAGCGTTTTTAGCAGCCATCTGTAAGTCAGCACCAACGCAAGTTTCCAAAAGTCGCATATAAAAACTGTTAGATTTTCAAAAAATTACGGAGAATTATTTGGATGCAGATCGAACTGCATTCTAAAATGAACCACAACAAAATGATGGCAAGTTTATTTTTTTTTCATATTTGTAAATAATATTTTCGACGCACCTCAAAACAGCTGGCCATGAGGAGTGATGAGCTCCAAATTTTTCTCATAAAGAGCCAGAATTTTTAAAGCGTCAAACACTACGTCCTGGACACGTTAAATTTCAGGAACCACACGACCTTTTATACTGGTACCTCATTTTTTGCTCGGCCGGCCTATTTATATCGAAAAAAATATGCATCGCGTTTTAAGGGGAGTTCAAGCACAAACAATGACAAATTTCTATCTTGCATTTGAATTGGACTTGGTGGTCATACCAGTTTTGAATAAGTGCGATTTACCACATTCTGACGCAGAGAAGGTTGAAAAAGAAATTGAAAAATTATTCGATCTACCCGCAGAATCCTGTATAAGAATATCAGCAAAAACAGGATTAAATATAACCGAAGTTTTAGTGAAGGATTTAAAATGACAGTTTAAATAATTGATACAATTTGTTTTCTAGTTAAACATATGTAGTATCCATAAAATATATGCTCGAAAACAAGCTGAAGCTACAAAAGTATAGTCGATTATTAACTTAAGACGGCGGTAGTCGCTAAATGAGGCATCAAACATATTTTTCTTTATTTTGGTTTCTCAATTTTGTTCAAATGTCGGTTAAGCGCTAGAAAGCCGTGAACTAGGAATTTTTCGGTACCATATTTGGTCGCCACAAATTTACTTGGCTACACATAGCAGAAAACCGTTTGCTGATATCTGGTATGGACCATACCGTATGGTCTTGGAGAAAAATGACTGAGTAGGGTGGGGGAGTTAAAAAAATCTATCTTCTGTGGACATGCGATTTATTTCATTTTTGTCGGAATAACAAAGCCTTTAGGTTAGCCTTTGTTAACAACTCGTCAAATAATGTATGCTTCAATTTTTGAGATTCAATTTTAATTACAGTAGATGACCTCCAGGGTAACTTTCAATCACATTGTATCGATTTGACAATGCCACCGAAGAAAAACCTTGGTTCGACTTTCTCATGAGCGTAATAGCAACTTTGGGCTTGATATGTCTACAAAGGTCGCTAAAGAGCAAAATATTAATACTAGTATATCTCTCTAGCGCCGATTTGTACACAATTTATCTATAGTTGCTAATACGTCCACGAGGTTTTTTGGTGGTATTATAAAATGAATACAATGAACTTAAAAGTTACCCTGAAGCTCAATTACTGTAAGACCTGTGTTATTCCGTAAAAACAAATAAAAGAAATGTCAACATATATACCCAGAAATGGGTCGATAGTGAAATGTATAAATGTAAGATTTTGCATTTAAATAGACGATAACAAGAGTTCTAGATTATGAAACTCAAAAAATCCCTAACCTCAAATAAGGACAATATCTCAAAATCTTAGCTGTCCTTATAGACGAAAATCACAGTGATGATATAAAATTTAATTAATTGTACAGATCTATTAAAATACAAATTTGCTATAGCATAGATATGCAAATTTTAAATTCTCAAATCTGGGTTTTTAAGATATAATTGCATTTTTTGGACACCATAGAAATATTTTTAGCATGTACTTATTGAAGTTTTATTTCAGACCATTGCGTCGGAAGTTCGCTAACTTTTGAATTCTAGAAGTTTCATTACAGGCTGTTCGACATTTTATATTTAAGTACTGTCGTATGCGTCTAAGAGGACAAAACGACAAGAATTTGGACATTTTCGAAAAGAACGTGCGTCTAAAAAGACAAAACGGGGGTTAAAATTGTAGTGAGATAAAAAAATGTAGTGCAAAAAAACAATACCCATAATAATTTAGCGAAATTTGATTTTTCGATTTTTTTTATTAAATGTGACGAAGTAGACAAAACTGGGCGTTATAATTAGCATGTCCACCATTAATATCGAATTATACATGTAGAAATAATGGGTGGATTCTTCTGAAACTTCTTAAGGGGGTTCTATAGGCAAAATGGACTTTTGAAATGCTTATTTTCGGCATAGACATATGTAAGTGATAAAACATTCTGATAAGTTAGTTCGACTCTGAGAAGACGTTTATAATTATACTTTTTATGATCACGTAATGTTGACAATCAACATGGTAAACTAAGGTTAACCAGAGCAAAAAATTTCTTGCAAAAGCAATTTTTTCGTCCTATTTAGAAAGGTTCATAAATATTTTTGACATTATCATTTGCGAAAATTCAAACGCGGAAAAAATGTTGTCGATTTTTTTTACATTTTCTTATAAAACGTAATCAAATTGGCGAAAAAGGAGTTTTATTTGCTATTTTGGCCACGAAAGTGTAGTGTTTTTTTTTCATGCACATGCGCAACTATTTTTTCCGTGCACTATACTTTTTTGTAAAATTGTTAAAAATTGTTGTCCGATGTAGACGATTCATTTTTTAACTCCCAGGAGTACGAATTGAAAATTATTTCATATATCCATTTCGTCCCAATCATTTTTTTTAAACAGACCCCACGATTCGTAAGTTGAATGTTTTTGGAAACGGTATTATAACCTATAGACATATTAGAGACCGTTTCGAGGCTAAAGCAGAAAAGATTTATGTATGTTTTTTACACTTACAGTAAAAATTTTATAGACTTTTTTCGTCTCGTAAATTTTTTTTGGGAAATAGTTATTTACGTATTTGTAAATATGAGTTTGTATTGAGCTTAAAAAGTCCCACGTTGGTAGTTAAAAAAATAGTACAATAAAATCGAGTGACGTCTTAAGCTCTTTTAGTTCAAAAGATACGATTTGCCTATAGAACCTATATTATTATAATAGGCTATATACTCAAAATAAGCTTGTTTCAAATTTTATGAAAAAATTCCAGAATGTTAAATTTTTTAGAATTTTTATTTCTTTATATAATTAACAATCTACGTGGAGATCAAAAATTATAAAATCCAGTCAAAATAATTTTCAGTACAAAAGATATGGGCTGCCTATAGAACCCCCTTAAGAAGACTTCTTAAGGTTAAGAGGTTTGGAGGCCAAAAAATCATAATTTCGAAATTATTTGTTTTTACAAAAAGTAATTTCATTAATAAGTGGCGTTGACCCAAAAACTTCCGATGTGGCATTTGTTTTAAAATAATTAAATTCTGAAAATACGAAAAATCGCTATATTTTGATCACGTGACGACCAAAATTATTTTTCATTATTTTTTTTTCCATTTTTCTATATATTATTAATCCCTAAGGGACCAATAGAAACATATTTGAATTTATATTTTAATAATTTTCAAATTTTTAAAAGACTTTAAGAAAGTTCTCAAATCTCAATGTTAATTTTGATCAAGAAAATATTCAATTAATCAAATTAAAAAAAAAAAATTTCTGTAATTGCAAGTAATTTCAAAATTTGGTTACAAAAAATTGAAGCCGATTAAGAAGCCAATTGAAAGAAATTGAAAAAAAAATTTTTCAAATTGGCTCTTAAAAAAGTTTTTTTTCGACAAAAATTTTTCGACCAAATTTTCAAAATACTTGGAAAAATTTTTTAAAATTCAAATTTCCAAAAATCATAAAACTAAAATAAAGACCGGACACTCAATTTTTCTAAACAAGTACCACAAGATCTAGCAATGAAAAAATATTAGCNCTGCGCTGGTTGTTTCCAACACGAAAAACCCCTTTTTTTGATGAATTATGCTATTTTTCAACAAAAACACCCTTTTTTGATAAAAACTAGTATTTAAAAATAGTAAAAAAATATACACCACTAAACGTGCGTAAAATTCTGCATAAAACCCAACATTTGAAAGTTCAACCCAGAGTGGTCGATTTTTTCCCATTTTGCAAAATGGCCGATTGGTGGACACGCTAGTTATAATTGTTTGAGAATACAATTTTAAAAATTAATACTAGATTTCTAACAAAAATCTAAAAAACATTTCCAACTTTTTCTTGAAAATCTTTTTGTTTTTTAATTTTTAAACCAGGTGACTTATTACTCTCAAAATTTTTTAGAAGTTGCGCCTAAGTATTGCGCACATTTGGCTGGCATTTTTAGCTCTCTAGAGCTATTTTTAGAACATTATAGTGAAATTTTTTTAAATGGACACGTTTTCTGGTGGACAAAACGACAAAAAAAATTCTGTCCTCTTAGACGCATACGACAGTACATGTATTTTACTATCGACCTCCAGAAATGATACCAAAATAATTCCTAGTTCACGATTTGCTAGCCGATAACCGAATATGGAAAGGCCGCTAATCAAAAAGACAGTAAAAAAAGTAAAAGCTAGTAAGACGAAAAGATAGTTTTTAGCAAAAAATTTATAGGAAAACATTTCACGGAACTTTTTGTGCGGACTCACCACCCTGAAAAGCCGTGTTATATTTTGAATTCTCTAAAGATTCGGTGATCCGGGATATTCCTGCTCCTGTTCCAAGGCCGTACTCTGGCTATTGGTGTTTTGATGCTTCGGTTGGGAGCCATGGAAATATAATAAATTATATAAAAAACTTCGGGAACACTCCGCTGGTTCTTGGTAATAAAATAAGAATGATAGACTCGAAAGAAAATCCGATTTTGATTAAAGAATCTGGCCGAAGTTTTCCAGAACTAGTCCCTGATCAAAATGGTGTTCTTCCTGGTCAAATTGGTTATTTTATTACGACAAAAACGAGTGCAAAGTTAACTGGGAAAATTTTATCAGATATGCAAACAGATGAAAGCCTTATAAAAAATGATTCAATTTTAACATTTGATCGCTTGAAAGATTGGTGAAATTACCTTATTATTTAGAATCTAAAGGAGATAAACTTCTCGTTATATCGGTTTAGCATCTCACGTGTCTTCTTTTGGCAAAAGTTAACTATGATAAAAATTTCGAAAAAATTTCTTTGTGTTGATAACTTAAGTCATAACCATGTAAACATGTATGTTTTGTGTTTATAACGACTGCGTATATATCAAATATAATATATGGCCAAAACGACAGAAATTCGTCGATTTTTATCAATTTTCAAGAAGTAGGTGCTAATATATGGAAAAAACAACACCCTTAAAAACGTAAAAATGAAAATTTGTTCATGGAGAAAACGAAAAAATTAGCTTGTCCCACAGAATTAAAAAAATCATTTAATAAACTTTGTAATATCACTTAAATAAGCTATGACACCTTCCGTATTTGCCTCATTTTTCCCCAATACAGAAGATCGAGGAAAGATCATTATGTTCGAAAAGTCTATCGATAATTTAATATTAAACGATCCAGCGGTCACTTCTGTTCGGACGACTTCACCTGCTTTTGGAACAGGACTCAGATTGGGATTTCTTGGTCAATTGCATTTAGAAGTATTTTCCCAAAGATTATTTAATGAGTTCAAAATGGACGTTATATGCACGGCAGCTACTGTTAAGGTTTGTGGAGGCACTTTTTTCGCTGAAACCTACTACCAAAGCTACTGACAAATTTATCTATAAGAACTACGCATATATCGAAAATGATCCTTACTGCGCATTTTACACCAGTAGGCGTAACTATGAGCCAGTGTCCAATCAGATTACTCGATTGTCGACTTAATTCAAGAATCCCGTTATTTCATTGGTCACTCACGCCTACTGGTGTAAAAGTCGCAGTAGGGGTACTTTCCGATATGGACGAAAAGTTAGGTGGTTTTTAAGAAGCTATTTGACGATTACGGCTCTATCGTATTTGGAAACCCAATAATCCATATATTGGCAGATACAAAATTTAATTCCGCGTGTTTTGTTTGATTTTGTTTTTCGAATTTGAGACCGGCTGACCGGTAATTGCGAATTTCCGGTGGGTCCATTTTTCAAAGTTGTTTCAATCAGGCCAAAATTTGGTCTATAGACTAAAACGGGCACAAGGAGTTCGAACCTGTTATCAAATTTCATCGATAACGTCATTGCAACTCATTTTGGGGTCACTTTAGAGCATTTATTTAAAAAGAGCTTTTATAGATATGAAAACTATGATATTCATGTAGTCGATTACCAGGAGTTAGAATATGATATCAGATTTTACTTATGACGTCATTATGAGTTATTTTGGGGCACTTTAGAGCATTTATTTAAAAAGCGTCTTTTTATATCGAAAATGACCCCTACTGGGCCTTTTACATCACGCGTCATAACTTTGAGAAAGTGACCAATGAAATCGCGGGATTCTTGAATTAAGTCGACAATCGAGTTATGTGATTGGTCACTGTCTCAAAGTTATGACGCGTGATGTAAAAGGCCCAGTAGGGATCATTTTCGATATAAAAATTACGATCTATATGTAGTCGATTACCAGGAGTTAGAATATTTTATCAGATTTTACTTATGACGTCATTATGAGTCATTTTGGGGTCACTTTAAAAAATCATTAAAAAGGTTCTTTATAGATATTAAAAATCGGATCATTCTTTAATTTTTTTTTAAAATTGGGTTGCAAATATAATATATGGTTTATTAATAACCCGGATACAGAAATATCAGTAAATACAGATTACTATACTCTTCCAGTATATGTGGCAGTCAATGAGACTCGAACTCGAGACCTAATGAATACATTAAGAACGAAACGATCTCTTCACCTAGCAGGGTTTCGGCTCTCGAGCCGAAACCCGCTAGGTGAAGAGATCGTTTCTTCTTAGTTAATTCATTAGGTCTCGAGTTCGAGTCTCATTGACTGCCACAGCTGTATTTACTGAGTTATTTCTGTATAACGGGTTATTAATAAACCATTCTTTAATTGAGTACCCGTAATCTTATTTGAATCTTACATCAGATAAAACTTTTTCTGATTTCCACTTAACCCATATTTTGCGCAGTTAGAAAATATAATTAAACATTTTAGTATCGAGCGCAGATTAATCAAACAATAAAACAGAAAAACTTAGAATTTATTCGTCAAAAATCAAAATTGGTTGATCCATTAGGCGATACTAGATTATTCGAATTCGAACAAGCACCAGATTTTATTTCACAAGAATATGTTGAAGAATATTTGGAAATGTATTCGGATTTGACGATTGTTTCTCCTTCAAAATTTTACACGGCTCTCATAAATGAATTGACTCTACATAGACGGGCAGAGTTTATTTCGGCTGAAGATCTTGGAGAAGGACGTCAGGTAAAATATAATACAAAAAGTCACGTGCCTTTTTCCACCAGAAAAACTTGCTTATTTCAATCATAATCGAGACAATGAATTTTGATTTTCTGTGGTTGTTCCAGACATAATAATTATTCATTTATTTCAATTTTATAATTGTATTTTTTTTGACATGTTTCGATTTTTGCGTCTTCAAATTCTGAAGTTCAGAGTGAGAAAAAATGGAGATTTTTGAACAGAAAACGCTTTTTATGTCAAAATAATTAAGCCGAACTAAGCCCGCTTAAGGTGCATTTTGGCAGATTTGCACTTTTTCATTTTTTTTTCTCTTGATAAGAAACTTTTCGCCACTTTAAAATTTTTGGATAAAAACTTTTTCGAACCAAAGTTAGCACTTTTGTGCTTCCTTCGTTTAATCTGATTTTTTTCGAATCGATTATTTTTACTTTATCAATCATCTTTTGAAAAAACACTCGAAAAACGGGACATTTAGGTTGAAGGCGTCAAATTAATTTTTTTATTTTTGTTAATAAGAAACCGAAAAAAACGGTCCCGACCACCGAATTCAATTTTTTTGTTGGTTTGATACTGTTTCTACGTCAAAATCGAAAATTTTAAAATCCCAAAAAAATCAAAAAAAAAAAATTCATGAGATGAATGAAAAAAATTGAATTCGGTGGTCGAGACGGCTTTACAATTTGGCCAGTTTGAGTGAAATAAATTTTTTTTATTTTTTATAGGCTTCAACCTATTTCTCCTGTAATTCGTTGCAGAAATTATAGTTGAGAGTATAAACTAGAGCGAAGAAACAAAACGAGGACATATTTGAATAAATTTAAAGGTCGTATTCTTCATATTTGCATTTGGTGATTCCAGAAAAATAAGTTTGGAAAATTTTTAACTAGAAATGAGGAAAATTTACAAAATATTTCTAATTATTTTTGACCAAAAATCACAAAACCATGTCATATGATTTTTCAAAGAGCATATAGAAAGTATGTGGTCACCGACTCGAAAAGTTAAAGTACAGCAACGTGCCTCTATAAGGACGAACCTAAGGACGCACTTGGTCGAAAAAGTTTGCCCGGGTGCCGTACAAGGCGAACCATTCTTCAAAAGTTTGCCAGGTCCTCTATAAGGCGCGCAGTTTTCTATTTTAAGCCCAAAATTTTTGGACCACCAGCATCTGCTAATTCCATTTTTATGACCTTACAAGGCATTAGATTAATTAGATTATTTACCAGAAAAAAGTAAGGAAAATTCCATGTTTTATGACCTTTACAATGGCATTAGATCATTTAGATTTATTTACAAAAAAAAGTAAGAGGACATTTTGACCTTACAGCATTAGATTATAGATTATTTACCAGAAAAACGTGATGGAATATTTCTTTTAGTATAGATTCAACTTCCTAAGGCGTTATAATTATTAAGATTTATTTACACGAAAAAAGTAAAGAATTCCATTTTTATGTCCTTTCAAGGCGTTAAGGTATTTAGATTTATTTACAAGAATAAAGAAGAAAAAATTTCATTCAACGGCTTCAAGCGTTAGATATTTAATTTTAACCAGAAAAAGAGAAGAAATTCCGTTTTATGTCTTTCAAGCGTTAGGCTATTTAGATTTATTTTAACAAAAAATGAAGCCAGAAATTACATTTGGCCTCAGGTAGATATTTAGATTATTAACCAGAAAAAGAAAAGATTCCATTTAACGTCCTGTCCAAGGCGTTAGAATATTTAATTTATTGACCGGGGAAAAGAAGAATAAATTTCATTAGTATGTCCAGACTTGCCAGGACAAAGTGAAAGAATTTCATCTTTACTCCTTTAAAGGTATTATTAGATTATCCAACAAAGCACATGTGATGAAAGCAACCCCAGAATTCTGTTTCATATGCATCCCCATAATCAAACACTAACCATAAAGATATGAATTAATCACATGGAAGTTAAACACACCAACAATATCAACTACGAAACGGACTTGCTCTCACAAATACAACACTTTCCATAATAGTAAATCAAACGACAAATTCGGGACATGATCAAAAGAGAGATCACTCATGTTACGTTGTAGAAAAAATTGGCAAAACCGATGTTTCCAACAAGCAAACACACTGCTAAAATAGGAACAGCTATTATGGTCTCCCAAGATAGAAAAAAATAATAGTAGTAAGAAACCGTCTCTGCTCAGCGATGTTCCCTCAAAAAGAAATATGAATTCTAAACATACATAACAAAGTCGCCAAAGTCCATGGAATGCGAGAATTCCAAAATATGTACTGGGTCTGATCATAAAAAATAAAAACTGACAAATTATGACACCACGTTCGCCATCGCACAAACTTTGTAATGAAATACTGGTATTACATTTGCTCACTCACAATACACGTTTGCAAACCTGAAGGCTTAAGGCAGAAGAATTGCTACACAATATATACTGCTTGCTACGATCAGAAAAGCCATTCAACGATAAAGCTAGACCATCAATCAACACAAAAGTATCGAAAACATGGCAGAACTAATGCAAATACTCAGGAATTTAGATTTAAGGAATTACCGATCGAACACACTGGCTGAAATGGCCGTAAAAGCGACAGAAATATCTGCGACTCATAACACCTAATTTTGAATAACGAACTAAAAGTTTAATACGGCGATAGGAATATCATGTCTCTAACAACACAGAGATAAATAAAGACGTTGAACTGACATCCTTGAATATTGTAACCACACGTCAAGCTTCAACAACAATTCCATAAGATACCAATAAATTACAAGAGAATAGAGACATTTGCTATCATATAGATACATAATCGAATTAAGAGGAATAAACACAATAAAAAAAAAACGAACACTTATAACAAAGAAACCAACCCTCTAAGACATGAGATTGTGTGAGATTAAAGCTGGATAATAAAGAGCGAGCAACAAACTATCCCCGCATATATCACAAACATATATCGGGTCAATAATGTAAAACAATTAACTGTCACCTAGTCATCATAAGATATACTCACAAACACAGGAAAAAGAACATAAAAGTTCCTTGCAGCGCAGAAGACCAAGAATGTTTACTCCCAATAAACGGATTTTAAAATTTGGATTATAATTAAAACTTCCAACTCATCAGAACACTAAGAATACTGCGTTAGGCTATAAAGGACAAAGTTATTCCCAAGGTAGAACAGAAGGAACAGCAAGACCAGAAGAACATTTACAAAAACAAACCCACAGAGAGTCAATCACATAGAAACTTACAACCCAGAAGCCAATAAACTAACCATCAGAACATTTAACAAATACAAACAGGGGCCTTATTTTTAAATTTTTACATATATCAAACATATCTAAGAACAAAATAAAAATTTAAACCGCTGAGATAAAGCATTAATTTTTTTTTGAATAATTAGAAAATGATCAATACTTTTAAACGATATTTATGATGCAAATAGGGGGCGGGCCTAACATTTTCTAGGCTGACTCCATGTCATTTGCTAATTTAAAATAATCTTGGGGAGCCGCACGGACATTAAATTGAAAACTGCCACCACAAACTAACCACTCAAAGATGAAGTCCGAGACGACAATGCAGCGAGATTCCGGCACAAACAGATACGAATCCAGGAGATTTCTACCAGCCTGCAACAGCAAAGAAAAAGTGCTGCCCCCATGTCCTCGTTTTTACTTACAAATTTTCTCTTTTTTGTCTTCCTTTTTGCGATGTTTTTCTTCAAATTTTCCCGGCAATAATACATGTAAAAAAAAATGACTCCAGATTTTTTTTGTCGTTCAAAATATAAAATTTTGAAAATCGATTTTTTTGTCATTTTTATGTTAAGGTCGCATTATTTTTTCAAAAGTTTGCCAGGTCCGCTATAAGGACGGACCTTTTTTTCGAAAGTTTGCCGAGCGAAACTCGGTTCGTCCTTATAGGGCACGTTGCTGTAGCATTTTTGTAGAGTTTTTCTCGTTGATTTGAAACAAAGTATTGAATAAAATTTTGAACGGAAAATAAGGCATTTTTATAATGTTTGAACTTTATCGAAATTTTCTCATAATTTTTTCGATTCGAAAAGTTTAAGTTGAACTCAAAATTTTCTTAAAAAACACAAATGGAAAAATTCGCTAGTCACAAAAGTTGCCTGGATTATGAAACACCACTTTGATGGTATATTGAGAAGAATATATAAATCCAGTAAAATGTTTTCATCAAGAGCCCATATGCGTACTGTCAAAATGCACGACCCCCTCAATGTGTGGGAGACAATAATTGGCTCTTTTTTAACACATTTCAAGTGAATTTTCTGAGAAACCGGGCTCAGGAATAATTATTTTTTTTTCAAATACTAGTACAACTCTTAAGGAGTTGCATACGATTCAGAGCATCTGATACTAAAGTACTTTTCGTAGGCAGTACTTTTTAAAAAACGTGTAGGCGGTTGGAATTACGTCATATGCCGATTATTAATTATTTTGATAAGAGTTTTTAGTAGGTATAATGAGTTTATCACCATAATCGTAGACTTAAGTACTCTATCAAACGCATTCATAGACAAGTTGGAAAAATAAAATTGGGAAATTCAATCTTTATAAATGACGTCATTCATGACGTCACATATAGTTTGAAATATAAATGGAAAAAAATTGGCCGATAATTGGCACATTCGGCGATATCGGGCACATCAGCGTATTGACACTCGAATTATTGAGCTAAAAATGGTGGAATGGCGTAGTTTTTTTCGGCGATATCGGGCCACCCCGTAATTGGAAACTTTCAAAAATCTTTTAAGATATTATTAAATTCGAAAAAAAAATATCTTTGAAATCTGTGATAAAAATAAAACGCCTTAACCCGGTCACTGCTGCATCGCTGCAGCCAGAGCCTTATATTAGCTCTGAGTGCATATCTAAAATCATTTATAAAAAGGCAAAAAAAAGACACTGTAGAAAATTTTTCTCGCTCCAAGTTATGAGGCACTTACTCAACATTCAAATGTCGCGGCCATCATCCAAAGAATACAGCGGCTAGTCTTTATTCGTTTTCGTCCGCCTTTTTACCCAGCAAGTAGGAGGAAGACAGCCAAAATATTCCGGTTACGTTGTTAGGATCTTTGTGGCTGTCTAGCCGTCGTGGGTAAAAAAGCAGGAGAAATCGAAAAGACTCATGGTAGTTTATTTTTTTAGCAGAAATGTTTGTTCAAAGTATAACGGGCCCGGGTGAGGGGGTTGATTTTTGAGATTTGTATTCTAGACTTTTACTTCTGAAAAAAACAATGCCTATTAAGTAAATCAAAATTTAAAACTAGCCAGTTTTTAGGAAAGTGTTTTGTCTATGTTAACACCACAAACAAGAGATAATTGGCATACAGGAACAGATATTGTGTTTTTTAGAAGAGACTTATTCAGATTTATCACAGAAAATACTGTGTTAAATTATTAAAAAAAAATTTAAGCAATATAAGTAATGGTCCACAGAGCACTTGATAGTAGTGTATCGACCCAGAAATATATCAGAAGTGTTAGCTGATCTGCTTTTATAGGGAAAAAAACATTTTTATGAGTAACGAAATTTGATGTTTTGATCACATATTTTATTAGAAAATAAATTTTTATTGTCATATATCAGACTCAAATCTCGCTAAAAAACATGAGATGCGTAGCGTTAGATCTATGTGCATCGACCGATAGCAAAATAATTTGTGAACACCGCACTGTGAGCTCTGTATCACGAATCTCTTTACCTTGCTTCCCTTATTTCAGTCAATTCTTCTAGAAGTAAATATTCTAAATTCTAGATTATCAAATGTTCTGATCGCAAAATGTCTGATGTGAAATATCATCGTCTTGAAACGCTTCCTTATCGCAAGAAAAATTGAAAACTCCACACTACTTAGCGCTTTCCTATAATCAGCATTCTAAAAATTGGCCCATAATATAGGCTCTGGTGCCTTGGCCGGAACTTTTTTTCTGTGCTCACAGTGGGGTTATATGTAATGTCTGATTAAAGTAAACTTGTCCCGTCATTTTTCTGAACATAAATTTAAATCAGTATAATATAATCCTTTATGAATTGAATGATAAAAAACACGCTTTAAAGAGTTAATTTTGAATTATCTATATGCTATCACCGGTGGCGCAAAAAAGTATCGATCCGCATCATCAATACGATCAGATCGGACATTCTTGATGTGCATCGGTTCGGATACTGCCGGGCTAGCGTCATCTCAAAATTGAATGTCGGTATCCGGTTCGGACGCCGAGTCTTGAAAAGAAACAGTGAATCTGATTCGGTCGAATAAACCCGATCTGAATCGTTTGGCTCGGCCTTGCATCGGTCGGTTTTCCGAGCAGATATTTTATGCTCGGGACCGCCTCTCCCTGGTTAGTGAGTATAAAATGTACTATTTCAAAAAATTCTTCGTTTTTCATGACTCGATTTTACTCTGGAAGCTTGACAAAATCAGAGATTGCTCATAGTGCACGAATCACCCTTTTAATGGAGTAAAATAGCAAAACAGTATTAAAAACGATTGCTAGCGAGTCTGATTGGGAGAAGACTCATAAGTGCCAAACTTTTCCTCACAGTTGCCCTGCCGTCTCGTGGCAACATTTGGCTCGATTTCAGGATCGGCGATCTAGCTCAATTAGATGTCCTTGCTCGATTTTCGAGCGTATAAATAGGTCATAAGGACAACACGGTCCAGTTTTTCCTACTGTAATAAACCAACAATGCTCTTTATACAAAACATGACTGTATAATTCGATTGGTAGATATTCATATATTTTGTCTTCCTCATTCTGAACTATTCGACTGATTTACATAGGCGTTTGAACAGTCGTAACATCTGTTATTGGTTCTTCATGATGTGGAAGAAAAGATTAGGCCGCCCAGTGCTATCGTTGTTTTGAGCATGTATCAATGGAACAATTAATCCCTGAATGTACACACATTAATTGAGTCGACTAGACGAAACTGCAGCCACACAATTGGGCCAATCGTTACAATTGCGCAAAGCATTTGCTATGCGTGAATCACAATAGGTCAATACTACAGATATGTATTGTTATCTAAGATATGTATTATTTATGCAAAAGGGGGCTTATAAACTTATGGGAAAGTAGTTATTTTCTTAATACTACTTTTTTGGAATTTGAATTGCATTAAAACTGAAGCATAAACAAAATTCTCGATATTTTTCTAAGATGAACATACAGAAGTACAACTTTCCACGGCGCATTTTTTTCCAAAGTGTAACGAAAAATTCGCCACCGGTGCTCGAACTATTTTTGCGTGTTTTCCGCGGACTGCGTACTATCCGAAAATCAATCGCCTTATTGCGCCTTTCTCTGCACAACGCGTTCGATAACTTTGAGTGAGCTGTCCATTCACATAACTCGATTGGTGTCGACTTAATTCAATAAATCCCTCGCGATTTAATTGGTATCTTTTTAAAGACCGCTGCTGAGAAGGCGCAATGAATAATTTTATAATAAGACTATTACTGATATAATCCATACTATAGACTAAAGGGATTTATCAGTTATTATGACTGTCTTTATAATCGATCAATTATCCATATGGACTGATAACTATTATAGTGTCTCCGAGTTCAAAGGAAATTGCTTTAATGAAATATTCCTATCATCATACTCTGATAGCGAACAGATACAAAGCTTTACCTAACAGTTAATTGTGTTTGTAGGTCTGTGTACATCAACGCTCACATTGTCAGCGAGTCTCACGCCTGAGAGAAGATGCATCTATGGTCAAGTTTTGGCACTATGCTATACAAATTTAAAGCGAAGAAGAGTCAACAAAAAATCAAACGAGCAAGACATCATGCAGAGAAGGCAAAAACTTGTTGTTGGTCTTGAGAAAGAAAGATATAAAAATTCTTGAGAAAATGTTTTTGCGTGCCCAAAGACGTGCGATATAAAATTTATCTTAAATTAATTTACTTACTGATAGCAAAAATTCTAACCTTGTTAAATTTGAATAAGAATAGTATACATCCAAAACATACCTAGTTGGAGACAGCGATCATATTTAGCGTACGAGCAAGGAAAATATTCTTCAATATTTGGAACGCCATGACTCTTTTTAATATGCATTGTATATGACCCTATAGGGATCATATTTTTGTAATTTCACTCTTTGAAATATCGGGGGTTTGCTTCAAGAGTGGTATCGGATTCTGATCGTTTTATACTACGCGATTGTTCTCGATCTCAACTGGCCATAGTTTATATGCAATAATCTTTTTGATCTCGATAGAATAGCATTATCCATAGAAATAAATTAATCGACACATATCAATTCATTTCTCTGATTTTTGTGTCAAAACTATCAGATCAGCTTTCTTTTTTACAGGAGTTTTTTTTTTCATTTTTCTAAAAGAAAACGTAAATTCGAAGTCTTTTTAAAAACCGATTATTTTTTGCGCTAATTTACGCCCCCGATTGATATAGCAACTCTAGAGACACTCTTAAAGATTTGAGTAAAATAATTTTTCGAGATTTTGTTAAAGTTGCATAAAATTATAATATTGTATTAAATATATATAGAAGTTCTTATCAAGTCGTTCACTATTTACAAAAGAGCTTTATCTTAAAAATTGGTGGGAGGGAGATATAATATAGCTTTTGAAACCAAGATTCAATTTTTTTCGTTTTTTTGCCGCAATTCTAAAAAAGGGCGGCTAGAAAGTTTCACTGAATTTATAAGTCCGCTGTGATGTTTCCCCAACTGTTGTTTTCCCACATGAAACAACTCAATAATCGATTTTGAAATGTTTGTATCAAATAATTTGGGAACATCTATCAAATAAAAAAAATTAGATTACCATTCAATGGGTTCAATTCTGTTAGCCGTGGATAACTAGAAATCGTTAAGTCAGCGGTTCAAATAATTTTTCTGACTTTCCGCAAATTGAACAGCTAACTCGCGCTGGGCGACTCTTTCTGATATTCTCTTTGTTTCCCGGAGAAAAAAAAAAACAATGTTTTTTTCTTAATAAATAATGTTTGTTGATTATATTGAAAATAACCGAAACTTATTTAATTTTTCAAAAAAATCAACTAAAGATCCTTAATTTTTCTTAGAATCCCTAATTTTTTTTAAAAGTTGCTAACTACGACGATTTTGTTCGACAATGTACAAAAATGCACAACAAATTATATGAAAACTCAGGAAAACTCAAGGCAAAAAAATTTTATGCGACATTTGTCAAAATCTCTGTTTTTTTAGAAAATTCTAGAGCGAAAAAAAAACAAATCGCTTCCTCGCTTCCTGCAAAAAATTCAGCTTTACTGCTTTACATAATCTCAAGAATTTTCAACCTTTTTTCGTGTTTTTTGAAAGCGCTGGAAAATTTTTCTCTGATTTGAAATTTACGTTTTATTCGGTTAATTCCATTTAAGTATAAATTTCAAAATCATATGACTAGCACCGAGGTTCGATCATTCAAGCTCATTCAACTCATAGAAGTTTTGATTTCTGTGAAAGACTTCGAAAAACCCTTTCATACCGTTGGGACCCCTTGAATGCATTTATTTTTAGCGAAGTTAAAAAAACATTCTCGTAATTATTTATGTCATGAGTTACAAGTGGTACAGTCATCACGATTAATTACAGCAAAAAGAACTGAGAAGAAGGCAATATTTGGAATCTTGGGGCGGCCCACAAGAATATTTCTTTCAAATAACAATTTTAGAGCGGTATACATTCTGCCATAATCAAAATTTTTGTAACCTCAGTGGATGGCAAAAGGGATTTCCGGGAGGGGGGAAAATTTTTTGAAAATGGTGCTCGAGAGCAAATCTTGGTAATTTGAGAGTTTTGAACAAGCAGATTCTTTCCCCAAAAAACTTCGAGAACCAATGTTATCAACTACAGTGAAGTCCGTCCTAACAGGACGCACCCTATAAATATTCAAAGTATGTCCAGCGAAACAGTACTTTATTTAGAAAAAGATGACGCCATAGTACCGATACGTATCATATGTGCCATTTGGTAGGGTTAACAAAAACGAAGGCCAAAAAAATAGGGCCCGCCACTGGGCACATGGGGTAAATGACCTCAGGATTCCGAATAGGGAAATAGGAATCGAAAGCCGCTAGATGACAAAACCGCGGCGCCAATTGCAGGCTCTATAAAAAATAAGGCAAAATCGGGCAATCAACGGGGCAAATCAGTATCGGAAGAAGCCGAAAATGACGCGCCGTAAAAACTTGAAAAGATGCCCAAAGACGCTAGAGAGCAACACCTGCGCTATTTCGGGCCTTAAAAAAATAAAGGAATGTAAAGATGATTCAGAGAAACCGAAAATAGATTTTAAAATTTTAGCCAGCCAGCCGCTGTGGAAATNAGTTTTCAAAATAACAAAAAATATCCATTATGATGCCCGAGTGACATAAAAATTTCCTCTTCTTTTAAAGAATAGGTAAAATTCGTGATCGAAAAATCGTGATCGATATGAATTTCGTGTCTATAGCGAATTTCGCTTTAATTTTAAGCTCTTCAGTGCCCTCTAGGGGTGATTAAGAGCCGATTAAGTCTAAGCGAACAAAACCGGGTAAGTCTAAGCGGACAAAACCGGATTTTGCAAAGTGTCCGCTTAGACAAGAACCACAGTATTTTAAATCTCATTGATCACAGTATTTACTTGGTATTACGATATTTAAATCTTATTTTTACTGAATGTAAATTATCCTGTATTATTATTTTGTACATCTCATTAAAAAGGGGTACCGTTCAAGAAAAAATTTCGTTTGAAATTCAGGGCTAGACTATGTCGACGGAACAATCACAATTAAATCAATGTGCTACACCTCTATGACACCAAGTTCACCCGTTAGGTGCCGCTAAAGTTGAAAATTTTTCATCAATACTTGTTTTTAAATTTCTTTAATGGATTTTGGGCAAATTACCCACTATTTTCACGAATTTTACCATCATTTTGTTCGATTACATCGTGAAGTTATTTTTTGTCATAAAATGACGATATTTTATTTCTTCGAGTGAGAACACACTGTGAGACACAGCTCATTGTATTTTTCGGTCGATCTGGTTTATATTTTCCAGCAAAATTCATGTGTGAATGGTATTCCCTTAAAGTATACGATATTATCATGTTTTACTTGAAATTATATTATCTAAGATTGAGTAACCTTTTGATCTCAATTAATTTATTATGGAGATGTAACATCGCGAATGTTTGATATCCTGGGCCAATCATCCATATCGATATGATAATTTACTGTGCTGTCTTTTTGAACTTATGTGAAATGGATGTCAAGATGCATTGGATTTTCTCGGAGATGGCTCATCTGATTCTAGAAATTCTAATTGTAGCCGACAGTAAATGACTAAATACCGGTGAATCAAGTAATTATTGTCGATCCAACAGCCGGTGTAGCGCTAATACCGGGGTTGTAATCGGTTTTTGTCTCTCAGACCGTATGTAAAATAATAGGGAAAACATTTTTTAACAAAAAACATTATTTGACAATACATTTTATAACAAATCATTTTTTGACAAGACATTTTTTGGTAAAACATTTTCTTTTTATGTTATAAAACGTTTTTTCTGTTTAAAAAATTTCCTTTTTTGTTATAAAATGTTTTATTTTGTTAAAAAAAATTCTTTCTTTGTTAAAACATATTCCAGGGATTTTTGAAAGTTACCCAAACGTTCCAATAGTAGTTTTTTTATAAAAAAAATCGACAATGACAATTCATCTTAATATTTGTTAAGAAAAAAGCAAATCACATCAATATTTAATAAAAGTCCAATTTTCAAGCAAAATTATTTTTCAACACAATAATTTTTCAGAATACCAGCTTTCGCGTCAAGAAGATGCAAAGAAACGAAGTGAACAGCGAGTTAAAGAAAAGCTTGAACGCCAATCGAGAATGGAGAAAGTTATCAAAGATCGAAAAGAAAAAGAATTAAGCGAAAAAGTTAAATATAATTGGGTACATTCAGATGATGAAGAAAATAATGCACCAACTAAAAGTAAAAAGGTTTGTACATAAAATTTTATCAATTGAAAATTTATATTTCCTTAAAACTTGAGTATTTTTAAAGTTGACAATTTTCAGGTCCCTATCTACAGTGCCCGATCTGTTAAATCAGAAAAACTCATCGCGTCAAACGAGTTTGGTCTGACCAATCGGATTCTCATTTCGATTTCCAAAACACATCTTGCGTAATATTTTTAATCTCGAGCCGTTCAAGCTTTGTCGCTATTGGTTAAATTAAATTATCGGGCAGGTTGAGTTAACAATTGTTTATTTCGGGGTTCATGAAATTTGTTCCTCTCGCGGCTTCAGTTGAGATTCTGATCCTTATTTGTTTTTTGATCCATCCTCAGTTGAAAAAATAATACATTTTCTTGTCCCGCACCGTTTCTGAAGGGGCAATGGAAAAATAAAAATAAGCTGATTTGAGGTTCAAAGCCAAGGTTTTAATCAAAATCTAGGGATATTTTTGAAATTTCGAATTTAGAAACGAAAAAAATCAGTTGAAACGAGTCCGCGTCAATCTTCTGAAGTCAAGCAAGAAAAGGCTGATTCTGATACAGATATTAAAAATGAACGCGAAGATTCTATCGAAAAACAGGACAAAAGAAAAGATTCGCCAAAACGATCAAGACAAAGGTTAAATTAAATTTAAATTACAGTCAATTATAATTACCGGTTAACCGGTAGAATTTGGAAGCAAAAAACATTTCAGTGGTTAAATTTTTCAGCTATTCAAAAAAAAGTAATGATGTTCTTGATTAAGATATCTTTGGCGTGGAAATTTTTTCATTTAAGACAACCACAAAATAATATTTTAGAAATTTTTTTTATTTAAAATTCGAAAGATAACCACAAAATATTATTTTTGAAATTTTATTACAAAACAGTTTTTGCAATCGTTAAATTTCATTTCAAGGTCAAACGATCGTAGCCGCCGCTCTGATTCCCGTGATAAACGCCGACGCCGACAAGTATCCTCTGATAGCGATTCCGAGGCGGAAATCGCGCCAGAAATCGCAGATAAGATTTACAAATCAGTCGTCAAAGTCGTTCAAAAAAAACAAAAAAGTCCTTCCCGATCACCTACACCAAAGCGTCGATCCCGATCCCCGAAACGACGATCTCGATCCCCAAAACGACGTTCCCGAACCCCTAAAAGAAGGACAGCTTCGCCAAAGCGTAAAAATGATCGACGACAAAATCGTAGCTCTAGTTCAAGCTCCAGTTCATCTTCAAATTCGCCTAGCCCTCGTAGAAATCGTAAAAAATCGCCAGTGAAAAATCGGGATTCATCCTCCTCTTCATCTTCCCGGTCCCGATCCCGGAATCCAAAACGTAAATCGAGAAGTGCTACTCCTAAACGACGATCGAGATCAAATACACCAAAACGGAGAAGTCGTTCTAGAACACCGAAAAGACGGACAAGATCACGAACACCTAAAAGAGTAGAAAAAGGAAGAAAAGAGAAACGATCGAGATCAAGTTCAAGAACTAAAAAACGACACGTTAAACGGGAAAGAAGATCTGAGTAAGTGAAACTATAAAGTTTTCGATATAAATTACCGGAAAAAAATCATGGTACCATATGTCAAGTACTTTTCGAGGGATATTACTTTTTGAAAAACG
>SCLH01000460.1:50846-71989 GCA_004367855.1 Oikopleura vanhoeffeni | reverse complement strand
AGCGACCAGTACCCCCTTAAACACTTTAAACTAATTGGACTTTTTTAATTTTATATGACTATGATTCAAGTAAATTTGATAAATTATTCAAATATTACGGAAAATGTTGTATATAAAATAATAATGGGCAGTGTATTTCGATTATTTTCATAATATCTAAATTCCTGATTCAGGAATATCAAATTAAGCTTCCTAGATAAGGAATCCTGATGTTATAAGGACAATCGAAAGAAAATTGCACATTGTCATTTTTAATATGGCATTTTCCATAATACCAAAAAAAAATATCAAAAATTTATTTGAATTATATTCAAATTATATTTTGAAAGGGTTATTTTAGCATTAAAATAGCATTAAGTTTTAAAAAGCCTGAAAATAATCATTTTCATCCATAGCCATTTAATCTTAATTTATCTTTAAAGGAAATAGAGGGTAACGCGTCATGACCTTTCGTTGATCGTTCTGATAAAATTTGATTGATATGGCCGAAAATTATTGAATAATCAATTATTATAAAATTATATTTAAAGAGAATAGGATGAAAGTCTCTATCGCTTCGATTTTGTTGTAATTGTAAACTTGCATAAAAAACGCAAAAAACTTTTCTCAAATTTTATTTGTATTTTTCGAAAAAAAAATTGATTTTTGTAAAATTTTCAAATCTGTTGTGTTTGTGTTTACAATTGTTTTTTTGAGAATTTGTAATAAGAAAATCTGTGTCCTGTATACATCGTAAAAAACTCTCGCAAAATTTTTAGCTTTAAAATCGTCCCTTGATCAAACATGAAAATCGTGCAGAAATACAAGGCCGGACAAATAAAAATTGTTTTACCTCCATTAATTTATTAGCCTATTTTCTCAGGTTTGTCTAATTTGAGTGCGAAAGCGAAAAAAGTGGATTGTTTAATCAATTGTAATTAAGATTTTCACAGATTTTTGTTTGCATATTCAATTTTCGAAATTATTTTCTTAATTTTGTTTTATTTCAGACTGAAATTGGAAATTAAAAAGTGAGAGAAAAACAGATATAAAAAATAAACTCGATGTTTATGTGACCAGCATTATGGGTTCGGTAAATCCACTCAAATTTCTAAATCGTGGGCCAGATTATTTACGAACCGCATTTCAACAACCTCATAAAAGTCAAAAGCCACAACTATCTGCTGCGGAAAGACTGAATATTCAACGAGTGAGAGGAGCATCCGAAAAAGTAAGAACACACTTTGTTAACCCTTGGAGGCACTGAAAAAAGGTTCCGGCAATATATCGGCTCGACTTTGAGCGTTGTTTGAAGTAATATCGTAGCACCTGGAGTCCTGTTCCAATTTTAATTCAAAAATGGTCATTTTTTGATAAAAGCAGATAACTGAAAGAAAATAACCATATTTAAGTGAATAAAGTAACTTAATCCGCATTTTTTGGGAAATACGCATAGATCCCTTTCATATCGAAAATGAACGCGCCGTTCATAACATGGCGTTTGTCCAAAAAGGCGCAGTAGGGATCATTTTTGATATAAACTAGAACATTCTCCTAAATGATTCAATTTATTATTCAAAAATCATTATTTCGGAACTTAATTATTGCGAAAAAATCAATATTCAATCAACCCTTAATAAAATTTGAATCAAAAAGATGTTTCAGATGTTTTTGAGGTATATATTGGCCTACAAGGGTTCAATTGATTTAATTGGTAGAAATTAAGAAACAATTATCGGTGTTATTCTGATAATTAATAGTAATAATACCAAAATATTATTAAAAACTGCCAGCATAGAAAACCATGGTGCTTGAATTGTACAATTTACTCTAAGAAAATGTTTTATTCTTTTGATGATAGTGTAAAATCTTTTCTTTGTTCGGACAATTTTCGTTAACCCTTGGAGGCTCCTGCGCCACTTAAGTGGTGCGACTTTGAGAGCTTATTACGGGAAAAGTAAAAATGCTTGGAACTTTATTGTACTCTAGTCCTCGAGCTTAAGGGAGTGGGTGTCGCTGATTTGAGTCTCTTCCAAGGTCATTTCCCGCCAAACTAGCAAAGGTGATATTCCAAAANCATCCTGTTTGACGAATTTGCAGGGTAAATTGAACTTTAAGTGCCTCTAAAAAGTATGATGAACCAAAAAATAAAAAACTTTGTGACGCCTCGCTATTGCACAACTTTTAAGGCTGTTATTCTTCAAAACAAATCTGAGATGTTCGACTATGTAAATGGGTCAGCGAACATGTGCAAAACACCCATGTTATTTTGGAATTTCTTATAAACGAAAATTTGAAATCGGCTGTTGTACGGCTGTTATACTCACAAAATTGAAGTTTATCTGAAAAAAGACAATGTTGATATCTCAGCGAGCTAACGATGAGAATGGTTACCAAAAAGAATGCAAAGAAAATCACTTTTGTGGACCGGTCTAGCGAGCCGAGTCGGTCTACGAACACTTTGTTGAACAATTTGCGGTTAGCTCGGACTTAACGTTTGAGAATCTGTAACCCGTCGGGTTACCCTTATGCGAGCTTCTATTTATAGCCGTTAGAGGCATGAAAAATGCGTCCAATTGTACGATGGTGACAATTAAGTTGTTACTAGACCAATCTCAAAATAAATTCTTGAATTTTCGATTTTTTAAGCTTTTTTTGACAGATGGACAGTTACGAATATACGTTTGCTCAGATTTGACCATTAAAACTTCAAAAATGATTGACGTAGCCAACTTCTTATCGGGTTCACTAGCGTTCTTGTTAGCCTAGTTTCGAACGCTGAAGCACTGTTTTTTTTGTGGAACTGACTTAAAAATGTATTCGAGTTTAAGCTGGGAATTGCATAAAAGCCCGCGGTGGTCCCTCACATTTTCTTAGGAGACTGATAACATGTTGAATTTTGAACACATATACTCCAAGAGGAGTAGATTTGAGTCTAATTTGGGTTTGGAAAAATCGTCGGTTATTGGCTTTCTGAATTTGTTCCGTCGCGGAGTCAGAAAACGCCGGCGATCAAGATGACCTGATAGCCGTTACGTATCGTGTTGGAGATTGACCTCAATTTAATATACCTCTGGAGGAGTAGTATTTTGGACGCTCGGAAATCACCTTGGTTTACGATATCCGTACTATTGGTGTTAACGGTCAAAACAAATTTGTGATGTACTTTTTTCGCAAGATTAAGATAGATCATACAAATAAGCATTTTCGGTTTTCTCATGAATGTTATTTATCCAGGTATATTTACGAGAAAATGTCAATCAGAGTCGCTACCCCTCTAAGGGTATGGTCGCTGGAATGACTTTCTGGATGAGAATATCAGCCGAACCGAGAAACTATGACATTAAAGATTAGCCATGTTCCTGTAGCATCTACCTTATCTTTCAAACATTGGTCAGATGACTTTTATTGTTCCGATTTACACTTGAGATACGTTCAGTACAGGTGTCCCCGCGAAAATTCAAAATCTATTCTAGGGTTATTTGGAAGCAGCTCAAATTCTAACGTATCCCGTATGACTTATTAGAACTTAGTCCGTCTGAATGCATTTTTTCAACAATCACTTCGTTTTCTGGATAATCGCCAGAAAAAGCGACCGTTTTTAGCATTTTTTACCCAAATAATCTATTACTCCTTCTGGTTATATTTTCGGATTCACTCATGTCAGCAACACTAAGCACAGAAACAAATTTAGACGAAATCTCTGAGAAGCGTTTATTTTCAATTTCGCCCAACTCCGCATCAAATTATTAATTTTTGAACGTACGTGAAAAGTTTCAAAGAATGTGCTTCGATTTTTCACAGCCACAAACACTGATCAGGAAGTTTGCTTACGTCACGGGTGAATTTTTCAGTTTATTGGTAAATTACAGCAAGGTTATTTTTGAATCTGATTTTGAAAAAATAATTAGAGAAAAAATCGAAAAAACACGAACTTTCGAAAAATTGTTGTGATCATTGGGTGGTGTACACTTTGTCTTTCCCATTCAATTTGGACCATTTCAGCCCCAATGCCTCATTAAATAAAACCGCGACCGGTACTTGAAACACTAACATGGACTTTTTTAATTTATTGACGATGATTCAAGTAATTTGAAAGTTATTCTATTCATACGGAAATGTTGTATATAATATACTGGGCGTTATTCGATAATTATTAATATCTAAATTCCTGTTCCGGATTCAATTAGATTCCTGATAAGCGAATTCCTGTGTTATAGGACAATGAAAGAAAATTGATTGTACAATTTTTAATATGGCAATTTTCCATTACCAACAAAATATATTTTGATTTGATTATTTCAATTATATTTTGAAGGGTTCTTTGCAGTAAAACGCATTAAGTTTTAATAACGCTGAATATTCTTTTCTCATAGCTTTTAATCTTAATTATCTTAACGGAATAGAGGGTAACGCGTCAGACCTTTCCGTTTGATCGTTACTGATAAGAATTTGAGTTGATTGGCCAAAGATTATTTGAAATAGAATCAATGTATAAAATTATATTTAAAGGACCTAGGATGAAGTCTCTCTCGCTGTCGATTTTGTTGTAAGGTTGTAAACTTGCTAAAACTGCAAAATTTTCTCATTTTTATTTGTTTTTCTGAAAAAACAATTGATTTTTGGTAAAATTTTAATTTTGTGTTTGTTTGATTGTGTTCTTGAGATTGTATAGGAAAATCTGTGTCCTGATGATAATGCGTAAATAACTCTCGCAATTTTGTTTACATGTCTTGATCAAATGAATCGTGCAGAAATACAAGGCGGAAAATATAATTGTTTTTAACCCCATTATTTTGAGCCTTTTTCTCAGGTTGTTTATTTCGTGCGAGCGAAAGAAATGGATTTTTAATCATTGTATTAGTTTTCACGTTTTGCATTTCATTTTCGATGTTATTTTTCTAATTTTTGTTTTTCAGATGAATTGTAATTAAAAAGTGCGAGATAATAACAATTACATAAGTCAAACTCGATGTTTATGTGCCAGCCTATGGGTTCGGTAAATCCACTCAATTCTAAACGTGGGCCAGATTATTTCGCGAACGCATTTCCAACCTATCTCATAAAGCAAACGCCACAACTATTGTGCGGAAGCACTGAATATTCACGTGTGAGAGAGATCTGAAATTAGTAGACAACTTTGTGCCTTGGAGGCAGTGAAAAGGGTGTCCGCATATTCGCTCGGACTTTGAGCGTTGTTTGATGATCTCGTAGACCTGGAGTCTGTTCCAATTTTAATTCAAATGGTCATTTTGCTAAAGCAGTAATGAAGAAACATAACCATCATTTTAGGTGATAAGAGTAGATCCGCATTTTTTGGAAATACGCATAGATGCCTTCTATCGAAATGATGGCGCGCGTCCTACATGGCGTTTGTCAAAAAGGGCGCAGTAGGAGCTCATTTGATACTAGAACTTTCTCATATTCAATTGATATATTCAAATTCTTATTCGAATTAATTATTGCGAAATCAATATTCATCAAACCCTTAATTAATTGTGCACTCAAAAGTGTTTCAGATGTTTTGAGTAATATTGGCCTATCAAGTTTCAATTGATTTTCATGTAGAATTAGAACCAATTATCTCCCGGTATTTGATAATTAATAGTATAATACCAAATCATTATTCAACTGCAGCCATAGAAAACCATGGTGCTTGATTGTAGCATTTATAAGAAATGTTTTTTCTTTTGATGATAGTGTATTTTCTTTGTTCGACTTTTGTTCGTTTAACCCTGGAGGTCCTGCGCCATTTAAGTGCTGCGACTACTTGAGAGCTGTTACGGGACAAAGTAAAAATGATTGGCTTTATTGTACTCTAGTCCTCGGGCTGTAAGGGTGGGTTCGCTGAGTTTGGGTCTCTTCCAGGTCATTTCCGCCATCTAGGCAAAGGTGATATTCACAACATTCTAACAACAAACCACCTTGCGGTATTGACTGAAGTAATCTGTACTCCCTAGGCAAAACTACGCTTTTAAAAGCTTGCTTATAAGCAGCGAGTTTACTAATCCTTCAATTTCTCTTCTTTGACTATTTTTTGTTGAGCTCGAGTGCCTACAATATGAAAATGTTTGTTTTAAATTTTGCTTTCGCGACAAACACGCAAAAAACTACAAATTTTAAAGTTTGAAAGTGTCTAGGAGGAGCTACAGGCAAAGACTATCTCACAGTTTGAGAATTAGATTTCGTGCATTTTTTACTTCGGCAGCGTCAATAAGAAAAAATCTGCGCACTTTCATTTATCATAATAAATCAATATTTTTTGGTTTTCGTTTTTGGGCCGCGAAAGCCAATTTGTTAGAAAAAAGCATTTTGCAGTTATTTGTTAGGCTTCCGGAGCCCACACAAAAAATGATGGAAAATTGAAGGTTGTACGAACTGCGTGTTTTTTAAAGCTTAAAAGCTGTTTGATGTCGGCGGTAGGTGGGGATTTATCAGTCTGTTATTCAATATTACGACGAGGTTGTTCTGTTATTAAATGTTTTTGTAATATCACGTTTGCTGTTTGGCGGGACCAATGAACTTGGAAAGGTCAATCGCGCCACTCCCTTACCCACGATACTCGCGCGCTTATCTGGCAAGTGACTTGCGATCTCTATTTTTTATTACTTATTCGATAAGCAATTTGTCGTTCGACCCGAAATCGTCGGCTGTTAATTGAAAAATCAAAAGATTTGAACGTTTAAGAAAAAAGATTTGTATGACTTTGCCACCGTGATTTTAGGATTATTTTATGTGTCAAAACATGGAAATCAAATATTCATAAAATCAAAATTTTTTCTTTCTTTTGATTTACACAACATCAATTGTTTTCGATTTTCTCTCGAAAAGAGTATTTTCTTCGCAAAATATACTATATTATTAAGTTATTTTTGTTGAAACAACATCCTCATGTGTCCCTCCACCAATATATTGAAATTGATACTGTTCCTTTTGAAACCTGGTAAATCGACACACCATGCGGCGCGACTAAATCTTCTTTTGTATTTTTTTGTGCACACTTGATTAAAAGTATTTATGACCGTTGTATTAGAATGCAAAAAGTATCGCGAAAGGTCTGCTTACGTGGAAATTATCGTGCGGTTCATTTTTATATTTATAGAAAAATGATTTCCTTACCCGTTTTTCTTCAATTGAGGTATTTATCGAATATTTTCTATTTACGATTTGCCTCAGAAAAAGATTATCGTTAAAAACCGAAATAAATATTAATTTTAATATTTTTTTCATCAATAAATGTTGAGCTATTTGATATAAATAGTTTATATTTTCGTTAGCGTTTAAGCTTGGATACAAATATGTTTTTTTAAAGTCAGGTGGCCGTTTGGGGCCACCGCTGAGTAGCGTCATGTTCTTAACTCTCTGGTATGTGGGTTAAGGCGTACTGTCTTGTAAAAACAAACTTAGAATCGGGATCGACCAATAAATACAATGGCGGTAGTCTCGATCCTGACAGACGTCTAGTTTGGCGACCAGAGACTTCAAAGACCTGAAATGGAAGCATTTTTAGTGTTAAGATAAAGATATTTTTCGCAGATACCACCATCGACTTTCTAAATTTAGTTCATTTATAATTCTTATGTTGAGACTTGAATCCGGCCAAGCCGTTTTTCGATACAAATTTCAATTAAGGGGATATCGTCGCAATGTTTCTAAGGGCATTTTGAGGCCTTAGAAACATTGCGGCCGCTACCCCTTAAATGATACATTTGTATCGAAAATGGCTCCGGCCGGATTCTCAAATCGCACATAATATCTCGCGTTAATATGAATAAAATTTAAAAGTCGGATGTGTGATAACGATAAAAATGTGTCTCTAGTTTCATCAATAAATGGCCTCATTAGTCGGTCGTTGAATGTCTTCTGGTCGGCCGAACTAGGATCGCGTCTGTGGATGCGCAAGACTACCGCCCAATGTGATTTCTTTTGGTTCGAATTAGTCTTAGTCCGATTCTCAAAAATTTTTACAGCAACAGACTACTTAATCTTGTGTCAACCATATTGGTCATGACTTTTTGTTCCGGATACACTCTGAGTACGGTACCAGTACAATTGTTTCCTTCGACCAATTTCACAATCTATCTCCTCAGGTGTTATTAGAAGCAGCTCAAATTTTATAACATATCCCGTTGACTTATAACTTAGGTCCTCTAGAAAGGCGAGTTTTTTTTCAAAATACTTCAGTTTTTAGAATCGCGAAAACTACGATTTTAGCATTTTTCACCAAAAATCTATCTCCGTCCTAGGTTATATTTTGGAACCACTCGAATTCGAGCAACACTAGCACTGAACAAATGAACTTCCTCTAGAAGGTTTTTTTCAGTTTCGACCAAATCAACATTAAATTTTTAAAGGTCAAGTGAAAAAGATTTCCGAAAAAATTGACTCTGTCGATTTTTTCGACAAGTCAGTATCAAAGATAAGCCACGAAAACATGATCGGAAAGTTGGCCTACGTCAAATTTTAAGTTTTGTGGTTAAATTAAACGCAAACGTTATTTTTTGAAGATTCAATTGTGAACGTTTGAAATTTATTGTTGAAAAAATACTAAGTCTAAAGGATTAAAATCGAAAAACACGAACAACTTTCGATAAATTTTTTTTTGATAATGTGTGTTTCGTAGTACACCTTGGTTTATCATCCAATCAATTTGGATCCATGCAAAGCCCAAATGCCTCATAAACCCAGCGCCCGTCCCCCTTATCTACAGGATTGTTTTCCGAAAAAATAACCAAATCTAGCGCATTTAGATCGAATCACTTTCAGAGAAAATAAAAGTTTACTCAGACGCACGAAGACACAACGGCAAGGACAAAAATTGAAAATGCAGCGTGTCAGAATTCTCTTTCAATAGTTTTATAAAGTGAATCATTCAGAAGCAACCTGCAATTTCTGGTATTTAATCTACAGGTGTTTTTGAAAATTGTCCGGAGCCTCCAAGGGTTAAAAACTTATTTGTCATTTTTTTTGGTTGAAACTTATTCGACATGCGATTGCTTCACGGAGGACTAGGCCCCTTATATTGACTTAGTTTCATTTAGCAGGCACACTCTTTACTTATTTTACATATAAATTATATGATATAAAATATAAAAAAACCGTAAATTGTAAAACGATGACGTTATCTATTGTTGGTCTTATGGTACAAACAAAACGAGCAATTTTTGCAAACTAAGTGCTATGAATAATCGTCAACTATATATAATATTATATATATTTTTTGTGTTTAATTGCATTTATTAATGACTAAGTGATTTTAAAAATCAAGTAAAGACTATTATATATTATGGTTTTCCTTTTGGACAAAGTATGGCCGCCTTACAATATTATTTAATAATTATTGATGTTAAAAGTGTCTGAATTAAATTGATTGAAGCGCAGCTTTATTTATTCATCGTTATACGTAACGATTTAAGTATAACATACTTAGGTCGCTTTTTTTCGGTAGGCCAATTTAAGGGGTATCTGTTCTGAGAGAACCAGACTAGATAGCGACAAACGTTTTTTTGCATCTGAATCTTAACCGAATTTGTAGTGGGGAATCACGTGATCAGGAATCAGCGATCGAAGTTGAACATTATTACATTATATGATTATGGTTCCTCACCAAAAATACACAAAATGAAGAAATTTCATGAAATTCGTGGGAAATATGCAAATATTTGACTCCAGACACATCGGAAAGTGTTCAAGAACACTCTTGATAAATTTTTAGTACCAAGAAATAAAACTTTGAAAATGTAGCAAATCCCGATATCACCGGTTTTTGTCCAATAACCGGTCATGGCCGGAAAAAAAGAAAAAATTTCACCTCTAAAAATTCGGTTAAGATTCAGATGCAAAAAGACGTTTGTCGCTATCTAGTCTGGTTCTCTCAGAACAGATATCCCTTAAAGTGGCCTACCGAAAAAAAGCGACCTTAGTATACTGTATACACATAAAGTTTCCCAACTTCATATCGATCATGATGCTCAACGCAAGAAAAATACTCCTTATCTGATCAACCTCGTTTTAGGGTATAAATAGTTATTCTAAGAATATCCTCTCATAACTTGTGTTCTTAGCTATTTGGTTTAAACGTGATTAAATTCTGAATTTCTCTGTTCTTAATAAATGTATGGTCAGAATAACTTTTACAAAACTGAGACCTAATATTTTAAGTTATATGCCAAGATATATTTGTTACTCAACTAATTTTAAATTTGAGATAATTCGGGATAAAAATCACCTAAAACTGACTCGTTTATTTCCGTATATTTTTTGTGAAACATTCGAAATTAAAACGGAATTTTAAACAAAAGAAAACTTTAGAGTACTGGAAATTATTAATCATATAAAACACGGGTAAATTTCACCGATTTCTGTCATACGATGGTCAAAAAGTCGATTAAAAGAAACTTTCTCGTTTTGAGATTCAATTTCTCTTCTTTTAATGAAAGTGAATGATCAGAAAATCTATGAACTAGTCTTCTAGATTATAATCTAGAAAATGTTTATTCAAAAAAAAATTTAGAATAATATTCCGAATACTCTACAATCCACTCATAGGGCACCGACGTTTTACGCAAAAGATTCGTGATCTATTCCTATCATGTTGAAGGGGGCAATCTCTGAAAGCCACTCAGAGACGTGTAATTCTTCCACGCTAGAAGCGGGACCCTCTGATTGGATTGTAGATAATTATGAATTATCTAAAACAGGAATCATTCTTTCAACTTGAATGTTTTATGAATGAAATTGTATAAGCAGTGATTTTGTATTCGTTGATTGAATCGTCATCTGAATATATAATTCATCTGAATTCATAATATAATTCATATAATTGAGCAAATTATTCATATCATTTTTTTAATTATTCATATTAAAATTTTTTAACCGAGTCACACTGAAGTCTAAAATATTTCGAATACATTATGATTTATACTGATCTTGTCTCATAGATTGATAGGCTAACGTCAGCATTTCGCATGCGGCATGAATACGTATAAATTTATCACCTTATTCACATGATCGTTATAAATCAAATTCAGTAAAATGCCTATGATTAGAATATGAAAAATTATTATAAATTGTTAAAATTATTTGTATTAAATGAAATATTAAAGGCAACTCCAGCTCGAAATAGACCTCCGTCTCATGCTCGACCCGCAACTGCACCTCCACCCAAAAAACGCTCCGAATTCGAGGTAATTTTTAAATATAACATTACGGTACTATGACTTTAAACGAGCAACCCGGACAGACAGGGTCTGACCCAAAATTTTCGCCAACCGACTTTAAACGGACAATCCCACAGTTTTTCTTCAAATAAAGTTATTTTATTAATTTTTATTTAAATTATTCGAAACATGTTATTTGCAAAAACTTTTTTTATCTATTTTTTTATACTTAAAGCGGAGGTTACCCCGAAGGGTAACATTTTGGCAAGAGTTTAAACGGACAGGGTTATGGTTTCTACCTGTCTGTTTAAAGTCATACTACTGTACCGTACGGTACAATATTAAGTGTAGAGCTTTGAAATCACAATAAATAGGCGTTAAACTCAGTTTCAAACTACAGGTTAAACTCACTTTCCTGTCCGTTTTAATTAATTTGGAAATAAAAAATGAATAAAAATATTTTTTTAGTTAAAAGCGTTAATTTTTAGCATTTTTGAGCAATGTCGGCACTTGTCGTTAAAAGTAACTCTACTGTGCCAAAATTCATCAAATTTTACGCCATGGAAATTTTCCTCGGGGACTCAAAAAATTACAGATTAGAAAAAAACGGCTAAATTTGTTTTCAATGAGATTGTATCGTACTGATTTTTTGGTGAACAATTTATCGGATGCATTTTGTCTTTCAAAGTTGCATAACAAACACATGAAAAACCAAAAGAATAAAGATTAATCCGCTGAATTTTATTCAAATTTTAATAAAATTTATAAAAAGTTGATTTGATAACTTTCCCAAGTTTTTCATGTTAAAAGTGTCAGCTGTTTAATCATCCCCAAGGGCGTTCTAAATGAAATAGAAAATGAGCAATAAAACTGTAGTAAATAAATCTTCATTAGACATGCACAGCGGAGAATCTTTTAAGTCGGAACACAGACACAAAACCTTCAACTCCAGGATATGCCGCGAGAATGCTCGCTGCCGGCAATTTTGAGGGGACAAAAAGACCAAATACAGCTCAGCCATGTTCAAATCAACAGCAAATAAAAAGAAGACTGCCAGGTGTGTTTTAAATTTTGAGAAGACGTTGCTTCAAATGAGTTACGGGTGTACTGTGGTGTGAGTTTATGAGGGCTCTCTATGAGGACAAAATATGGCCGAAACCCACACTTTTTAATTTGTTCTGTCCCTCTATAAGAACAATAAGGACGACATATTTTCGCTTGCCCTTTTCGAAAATTTTAAGTTGAAGACCAAAAAAGGGTCTTCTTAATTTTAAATTTATAAAACACTAGTTTTCAGAAAATTATTTATAAAACACCTGAAATATGGCTGAAGAGCAAAACAAAGTCTTCATTATTTGTCAGCCAAACATGGCAACATTTAAGGAAAAATGGCAAAATATTTATAAAACCTTTTCTTCGGAAAATTTTCTATTAAACATTTTATTCATAAAATTTTGACCGAAAAGCAAAAAAATTTATTATTTTTAAATGGCTTCAAAATATTTGGAGAATTTTTTGAAAAATTAAGACAATACAGCAGCAAAACCTTAGACAATTTAGGAAAATAACAGCTGTCCTTATAGACAAAAACCACAGTAGTATAAAAATATTAAAGATGAATTGGTTGTGTAATTTGTATTTTAGTCAAAGCAAATCACAATATAATATTTAACAAAAACGAAAAAGGAACTTACGAAGTCAGCAGAAGGCCGCGGTCAAGGTCGTCTTCAGTCGACAAATTCTTTGATACTTTAGGTAAATATAAAAATTTAAATGTGACCAAAATAATCATTGGGTATGATTTGCTGAAAACGGTATTATCAACTAAAGTCTAAGCTTGAACGCAAACGTTGCTAGAGAGCAAAACACGATATGAACAAAGACTCAGAAATAAATTTTAAGCCATTTGGGGTAATTTCACAAAAAATTGTAATGAAATCATCATATTGACCAAAATCACAGCAATTATTTTTCCGAATTTTACTCAAAATTTATGACTTTGTGTTAATTCGAAAAACCCTATTTTTGCAGGTTTAAACTTTTATTCTGTAGGTGGCACTTTGACCAGTTCAGTCGGTGCATCTGGTCCTACCGGTTCTGTTTCTGATTTATCTGGTTTGAGCCGAGCAGCGTCCCAATGTATCCGTTCAGTATCTTCCTCAACAATCGACGATATCCCAGAAAAACTTCCCGTTATCGACAAATCCCCCACCGAGGTGTCACAAGTAGAAAAACGCATCAGAGTGATGATGTGGCTTAGTAAATGCAAACCGCAGCCACACTTTTCAACGCCGGTAAAAGGCTGACGATCGCTTGTGTGTCATTTTGTTTCAAAACATGGCTTTGTTATTTTAAATAACTTATTTATGCTTATATTTAGGGGCTACCCTGACAACTTTATAAAACTCAAAGAGGAAATTTTTCCGCCATAAACGCAAAAAAATTGTAATTTCAGAAACGAAATTTATTTTTTAACAAATTCACGGTGCCGACCCTGTTTATATGATCATTTATAAATTACCCATATGTCCTATCCTTATTCTATTCTACGACAGTCATATCACCTTTTGCACAAAAATATCTTATAAATTGCCCATGAAAGTACTTTTAGTAAACAAAAAAAAAAGAACAAAAGCAGTCCTTAATCTCGTTCACTATTTCGAACACAAATTTATATAAAAACTACAGAAAAGTTGGTTTCGAAAAACTCGAAATTCGAACCGATTTTGCGATTTATAATTGTCAGTGACCGACTCTACTGTATTTAAAGTAAGAAGTCGACGAATTTTAATAACAAAAATTTCAATGTTTTTGAGGGCTTTTTCGATGTGAAATGTTGGGGATCGGCAAGCAAATTAAAAAAAAATTATTTATTAAATGATACATAATTTATTAATTTCAAATTATTTTCAAAAATCAATTTCAAGAAAATTATTATTTGTCTTTTCAAGTTATGGCAATTTCAAAGTGCTTGCCATCATCTTGCATTTTACACCTATAATCTCCTGACACAGTGATTTAAAGTAATCCGGTTTAAACTTACATGATCTGAAAAAGTTGCGAACACTTTATAGCCGACAAATTTTTTAGAAATTTATTTGAGTTTAAATTTACGTTTTCAAATTGCAACAATCCTCAAAAAAACAAAAAAGATTTACCGAACAAATTATTTCACCAAAACAGTTTTCAAAATTTTAGTGCTAAAAAGTCTTCCCGCTTACACAAAAAAAATATTCTTAAAATTCTTTAAAACAGGATTCAACATTTATGACTGGTGTATAACCTGATACATTACTGACAGTTCCTTCTGAGGTGTTTTTTCATGACTGGAATCATTTTATATTTTTAGCAGCCATTTTGTCTGTTCTGCTATCTCTTTCATTCTTATTCACATAAAAGCGCATTTTTTATTTATGCAAGACCTACATCCCTTATCTGATAAACAGAGCATCTTGGAAAATATTTTCGTATTATTATTAGCAGTTTGTTCACTAGTTCAGCAGTTATTTTTTGACAGTTTAATTAAAGTAAATTTCGTTACATTAATTAAGAATTAAAAAAAATACTCGTGATTATTTTGTTATACAGGTAAATGACTAACGAAATGTTCCGAAATTTAAAAAAAATCTATTAAAATATTGGAGAGGTGCGCATAAGTCGTGCGCACATTTGGCTTGCAGTTTCAGCTCTCCCGCGGTATTTTTCAATTTTTAAGAGCATTTTTAGTGAAAAATTTTTATATGGACAAAACGACAAAAATTTGCCTGTCCTTATAGCCAAATACGACAGTAATTAAATAGTTCGAAAATTACTTTTATACTTATCGGGTCATTTTCTTGTAAATTATTATTCTGATAATGTATACTTTCACAATTAAATAATAATTAAACGGCGTTGGTATCTTTCGCATCGTTTTTATTTTATTTTAAAATTACATAAAAAACGCAAATTTATTTTTAAAACTGTTTAGAGTCGTCTTTTTCCTCGGAATAAACTGGTCGGCGTTAAAACATGATTTATTCCATATTTTTGTTTCTAATAATTTATACAGCACAGAACAGTTTTCTTGATAATAGTGCATGTATTTAACATACAAATCTAAAAACAACAAAAACTTTTATCAAGAAAACAACCTGAATGGAGTTTTGCAAACCATGCAATTTACTGTATATACAACAAACCAGGGGTGGTTACTCGGCAAAAACAGCGAGTGACTCACTTTCCTACATCATTGAATTGTACTCGAAAATCTTTGAATAAAGTTTTATAAATATCGAAAAAAATTAGGCCTAGGCTTTTCAAGTTTAAAACTTAAATTATTTTGAAATTTTTTTAATTATCACTTCTAAGACATGAAAAGTTCTAGTATCTTTATTATTAGTTTAAATACACCTTAAATACATATAATGGGCGCTGGCGTCCAATTATGTCCAAATAAATAGTTACATCTCCGTAAAAATAAAGCCGCAGTAGAATGCAAAAAAAGAGGATCAATTTTGTTTAGGAAACAAAAATTGGTTTTATGTTTTGTGACTCATGTTGACGGGCTTGATTGGCTAAACTTACCACAAGAAAGTACTTCAGCCGTTGACATTTTTAGCGCGAAATATTTTTATTAATATGTTAAAATTGAATTTTTACTTGATTTTAATTGATAAATGGGCTCAAAGTGAAAAATATACTTAAATTATGATGCGCAAGGGGTTTAAAATATACTAAGAATCTACTGTCGAATTATATCACCAGGTATTAATTGTAGGAGATGGAGATTTATTTTATTATACTTTATTATATCTGTTCGCATGTCGCGAGATACAATCCGCGGGTAGTAGGACAGTTGTCAAATCAATATTAAATATTCGAAAATGTCAACAGCACAATTATTTCATCATTTCTAGGGTTCTTTGAGACATAATATTTTTCAATAGTTCATTATTTTAACGAACTATTAAATCTTGAAAGTTTTCTTCAGTTTATAATACTATTTTTTTAAATATGAAGTTAAAATATATTGTTTTATTACGACAATATTTTTGAACAAAACTGCGAATTTCTGCTCGAAACTTATAATTATATAAGGTTTCTCAAAGTTTAAAAAAATTATCAAAGTGGCTTAAATCCTAGCAAAGATAAGGAAGTTCTTTACAGTTTATCTATTTGCGATATTTTTTCTTTCGGTTCTATATTTTGAATTAAGAAATTACACCAAAAATATAATAAATTTGCATTTTACGATGCTACAAAAAATAAATGTGAAATTTAAGATTTTTTAGGAAAATGTGAAATAAGGTCGAACATCCGTTTCACGTTGATATTTCTCTACAGGATGTCTAATTTTTAATAATGATTTCGAAATTCGTCGCAATGGGAATAATCAATGATCACTGGCTTTCGTTCAGTCATCTCGCATCTATTTTTTATACACAATTTGATATTGTTTAACAAAAAAGCGTCAAACTTTATTTGAATGTGAATTCTTGGCAAATTTGCAGTATGGAGAAATGTGATTGCTTTTTGGTCATATACAGGGAACCGGCATTTCTATTGCGGGTTTCCGGTCACGTTCTCAATAAAAAACGAAAAACTCTAAAGAGCACATTTGGTGTGGATTCACATGCAAAAAAAGTTTGAAGATATCCTAAAAATGACCTGATTGAATGATTTTCATGTTTCAATTTGCTTAAAGTATAATCAGTGTATCATAACTAGACTGAGTTTTCAAATTACTCTGTGTGCACGGCCAAGCGTGCCAGTTAAAATCGTTTACGCCTCGGAGTTAGATATTTGACGGTAATAATTATTCCGAATTTGCTAGCTTAATTTTATCATGTGAAATCTAAAACTGCAGACCCTGTTTATGTATTCTGGTTTTTTTCCACTAAAAATAAATCTGGAAGAATCCAAATTATCATAATATGCTTTATTGCTCTACATCTGCTGTAGTGATAACTCTGCTGTAGACCTCTTTATTACCCAGTTAAAGTACCCTTTCTGGTGAATGTTCCCGTTAAAATAAAAATAATTAAACTATGAAATATGAAGTGTTTTCAAGTTTTCCTGCGAGAGCTTTCTACATACAGGTTGTTTAATTTTGCATGCAATGAAGCATATTGCAAAAATCATCAGGATCATTTTTTGAAAGATTGAGTGACATAAGTAGAGTTCGGTTTGATTTTTCACATTTACAGGTTTGTCCAAAATTTTATTGTCCGTTTTTATTCGAAAATATATAAAATCTGTCCATTTTAATCTTTGGTGGTATTTTATAAAAACTATTGGTTTTTCGTTCTCTTTAAAGTAATTTAATACTGAAAATACGAAAAAAAAAATAATCGTCATGACGTCTGAAATTTTTCAAACTACTAACATTTTTTCAATTTGGTCTGTTATTTGCCTTGAACAAATTGTATTAAAAATCCATCGAGTATTTGTATATGTCGATTTAACTCCTGAACACGCTTCAAATAAAAATACTGCGTTATTAGATATGCCTTGGCTTAAACTATTTTATTTATAAGGAGTAGTGTCCTCTGAAAAGTGTTTCCTGGGCTAATTAGGTCAAAAATATGATCGGTCGTGGTATCGAACTAAATAGTCACTATTTAATAGTGATATCAGCTCAACCACACTGGCATCAAACAGAAGGTTTGGTATAACGTCAGTATTAATAATCTGAGAACTGCATTTTTATTACTGTCCATACCAAGCAAGAACTCACTTTCGTCTAATCAGTCACATATATTATTATTTTTTAGCCATTTTATTGTTTTTTTATAGAACGCCATAAAATTCCAACATTTTCTTTAGTTAGTTTAATCGTAACGTCTCTATGGACCTAATATAAACCCGTCATACGACTAGATTTTTTCAAATCGCTTATTTCCGATAAGGTCGTTGTTTTTAAGGTAGTCCAGTTGTGATTTCGACTGGTAGAACTAGACAAGATAGCGACAAATAGTTTTTTGCATGTGAAACCTTGGAAAACATATACAGTAGAAAAATTTTTGGCTTCTATCACTTGACCGGAAATCAGTCATCGAAATTGCTCAAAATCACCGAAAAAAACGTTTTTTGCGAATTACCGGTGAACTGGTAATCACCGGAAAAAAAATTTCACCTCCAAAGATTCGGTTAAGATTCAGATGCAAAAAACCGTTTGTCACTATCTAGTCTGGTTCTCTCAGAACAGATACCCCTTAAAGTGGCCTACCTAAAAAAAATACCTAAATCAAAATATATATACGACGTATAGCATCGTGCGTAATAGTGTTTGAAGTTTTGAACAGCGCATAAACGAGTTAAAACAAAAATATTTGTTTGTTCAATTATTGAAGGCACTTACGTTAACGTTTCAAAATTTTGTTAAATGCAACAAAAAAATGGAGAAATATAGTGGAAAACATTAAAATTTTCTTTTTTTGGGCACAAAAGTTTAGTTTTATTTGAAATTTTAATTGTATCTGTCAAAACACGATCGACGGGGGTCTTTATTTATTAATTCTCAAGGTTTTATATAATACAATTTATGGACTTGCGTCATTTGGAAAAAAGTAGCACCGACGCAAATAAAACCTTTAAACGGATATAAAAATTCTTCAACCAGAGAATTAATTTAAATCCCAGTTGCTATAATCAATTTCATTGAATTTTAAATTTTTTTGTAAATTGGAGTCCTCTCAAACGATTTTAAAAATGTAATTTGTTTACGACACTTAAGGCAGTACCCGACGCCACTTACTGATTTTCAAACATCTGTCGCTAGATGCGGGAAGGTTGTAGACTTCTGAAATTTGACGACATAAAAGATAATTATTTGAAGTTTCGAAAAGAAGCAACATCGATTTTTGGCTTTTTTCACTTTAACTTCATTTGGTGAGGTGAAAACAGAATTTTACTTTTTTTTTGTGAAAGTTACTTCATTTCAAAACTAAAGGAGAATAAGGAGTCGTAATAATGAAATTTCATCGTCAAAAAGTGCTCAAATAGGTGTTTCTGGTACATTAACCGTAATTGTAACTTCATTTGGATAAGTGCCATAAGAAATTTTCGACAAAAAAGCGTTTTTCCGCAATCAAAGGAGAATAAGGACTTATAAACTTGATAATTCATCTGGTTTTGGATCACGAACTGCTCAAAGTTCAGTTACTTCGAAATTTCGAAAAAATATGTTTTTTCAAGAAAATTCCAAAACATTTTTTTGATAAAAAATCAATTTTTTTGATAAAAAATCATTTTTTTTCTTTAATTCCAGGCATTGGCCTCCAAATGAAAAGTCGCGACAAAAATTAATCAGATCCGATATCTAGTTTATGCCGATAACGGCTAATTTTACCTTGAAAAAATAACTTAAAAAGATCAAAAATCATGCAAATATCGAAAAACAACATTTTGTCAAAATTCAAATTTTTTCTTATTTTTACGAATGAACGATGAAAAAAAATGTGCATGTAGCTAACAGCAATTCCGGAATACAAGACAATAATGCATTTATATGGTGTGGGGCTTCTTTGGAGCCCCTGAACACAAAAAAAAAATTAAAAAATGTGGTGGAAAATCACTGTAGGCAGGAAAATTCATAATCTGGGAGTGTTTTTTTTAGGGAGGAGGTTTTTTAAAAGCGTAGGCGTAGTGGATTGTATCAGATACTACTGGTTAAATTAGAAAATCCACCCGATGAAGAGTTGTTCTTCAAGATGCAAAGTTTTTTGGGATATCAGCTCTGCTAGCTTTTATCCCAAAAAATAGCTTCGTAAAACGGACTCAAAATCTGCGCACCACCCACTCCTTAACGACTATATCGTACACCGTATATGTAATGGATGGGACTAGTGCCAACCTTTTTTTCCGGAAGGCGCATAGGCATATCACATACTTCCAAGTATGACACTCTTACGATGGGGTGATAATCAGTCATACGAAACATATCTAGCAAACGATTTTTGGAACAAGTTTTTTCTAAAAAATGAATTTTTTGTGTACTGACAACAATGGAAAGTTTATTTTCGCGCTAGGTTTATGGTGTCAAAAAGTTATAAACTAGCTCTGACTAGTCACACTTATATAACATTGATGTGAGACCATTTTAACTGAGTTAACAAGAATCAGAGGATTATAATGCTGTTTAAAAAATGTCTTTCTTAAGTGACGTTTTTCATTCTCAGACCCTACAACCTCCTTAACACAATTTTGCCTAAAATTTTTTTCTTCGAAAATATTTCTTGGCAATAAAAAAGAATTTCATCCTGCTTTAGTAAAATGTCGTAAAATTAAAAAATGCAATTCGAAATTTTGCTATAAAATTCATTTAGATGAAGAATTTATACAATTTTGAACTATAATTGTATCTTGACATTTTTTTACGATATTTTACTTTTTTTCATTAGACGATTTTTAATTTTTATGACTTTTATTATCTATCCAATTTTATGTTAGTTTTTTGTTAAAGGAACCACCACTATCCATGACGATTACGGGATAATCATAACGTACCCTAAATGATTAACACTCGAGGTGGCAGGTTAACGAACCTACGCACCATATTATTTTATTTAAGAGCAGCCAATAACAGGCGCGGATTCAAAAGTGTAATGATACCTCTTTTGAGCGAACAACAATTAGGAGACGTTAGACGATATCGAGAAACGTTTTTTTGCATTCAACTGCCAACTAAAAAAGCTCAATGGAGAAATTTTATTAAGTTGATTGAATATCCGGTTCACCGGATATAAACCGGAATATAATTTTTTTGGTAGGTTCGAATCTCGGTGGGCCCAAATTTTTTTTTCCTAAAATCAACCGGATCTCTAGTTAAATTGTTATGTTAGTTCATTCTTATATTACGATTGTATACACATTTACTGCTTGAACAATATTTTTGATGAATTCAAGGAAGAAAAAACGAGTTTTTATTTTTTTCCTCAAATTTTATACTGAAAATGCCTATATAATAGATATCCGGTTACCGGTGAACCGATAGTCCAAAAAAAATTCTCGATATCGCCTATG
>SCLH01000460.1:22790-37810 GCA_004367855.1 Oikopleura vanhoeffeni | reverse complement strand
AATTATTACAAAAAACTATAGTGCACGGAAAAATAGTTTGCCATGTAGCATGAAGAAAAATACAACTTTCCGTGGCCAAAATAGCAAAAAACAGTCTTTTCCGCCAGCTTTGATACCTTTTTAGTGAGGAAATTAAAAAAAATCGACAACAATGTTTTCCGCTTTTGAATTTCGCAGATAATGTCAAATTTTGAAACATTTCCTAAATAAGACGAAAAAATTTTTTTTTGCTCCTGGTTAACCTCATTTACCGGTTGGTTCAACATACTATCTTAAAAATATAATTTAAAACGTCTTCCAGAGATTACGAACTAACTTATCAGAATGTTTTAGTCACTTCCTATGTCTATGCCGAGAGAAATAAGCGATTCAAAAACTTCATTTTGCCTATAGAACCCCCTTAAAGATTTGGGGCCCAATTCTTGAGAAATAGGCAATAACTGCTCCAAAAGCAATAACTCTTGTTTGTCTCTAATTGAGTCATATATCCTTTTCCCAACGGAACTCCATCTCAAAAACGTTTACTATCTCTATAGCGCGTGTTCAAATCCCACTAATGTTGTCTGAGTGATTGTCTTGAGTATGATTATAGGCAAGGGTCTTGATAATGGGACTGCTAAATGTAATCGGTGTGTAATCACTCAGGCAATCACTAAGACAATCACTTAGACAACATCAGTGGGATTCAAACACGCGCTATAGAGATAGTAAACGTTTTTGAGGTGGAAAAGGATATACAGTGGGTGAGACCAATGGGCAACAGTGACACAAATATTTTTTCAATTTTATTTTTGGAATCGCAATAAAATTATCTTTCTCCTGGTACGTGACATGACGTGACATTTCTATCTTTTCTACAGACACAAGAAAAAAGTCCGTTTTTAGACCTACTCAGGCATAATCTTCGATATGGATAAAAAAATAACCATTTTCTACTTCAATTTTCTCAATATTTCTTGTTTGACATTATCTGGAGCTAAATAATTTTAAACAAAGATTCGCGAAGTGCTCAATCAAATGATACTTAGAATTATGATTTATAACCATGGTGCATCACAAATGAATCATGAAAAACCTCCCGATACTGACCCTAGTCATGAGCCATGAGTAGGGTCCGTACCGGGCGTCCAATCGACTTTTAACCTAAGTAATTTATTAACGATTTGTGATCGGTGACTGGTGAAGAATTTTAAGGAGAATTTTTTGAAAAAAGAGAAAAAAATTTAAGAAAATTTTTTATTTGGTAAAATAGTATTTTATGCTTTAAATTGACGATTGAAGTAGGTGCTCATGCCTGCTCAATCCTAAAATTATGNTAAAAAATGAAATCGTAAAATCAGGCAAAACAGTTTTGTTAACAATTATTACGAAAAACTATAGTGCACGGAAAAATAGTTTGCCATGTAGCATGAAAAAAAAATACAACTTTCCGTGGCCAAAATAGCAAAAAACAGTCCTTTTCGCCAGCTTTGATACCTTTTTAGTGAGAAAATTAAAAAAAGGGCAAAACAGTTTTTTCCGCCTTTGAATTTCGCAGATAATGTCAAATTTTGAAACATTTCCTAAATAGGACGAAAAAAAAATACAGCTTTTTCAAGAAATTTTTTACTCCTGGTTAACCTCATTTACCGGTTGGTTCAACATGCTATTTCCAAAATATGATTCAAAACATCATCCAGAGATTACGAACTAACTTATCAGAATGTTTTATTCACTTCCTATGTCTATGCCGAGAGAAATAAGCAATTCAAAAAGTCCATTTTGCCTATAGAACCCCCTTTAAGGGAAGGTTTTTTAACTCGTATAAAATAGGCTTCAGCTATTTTTCGATCTTTTTTTTGTATCTGAACCCTTTTTTAATGATTTTGAATTTATTTTTAAAATTTGAGAATTTAGCCTTCGCAGGACTGGTAAAGTTATTTTGATTTTTAAGGGCAAATTCGTTCGAGTCTTTACCACCAACGAGTTTTTACCTTGGTGGTAAAATGACCTTGGAAGAGGCTCAAATTAGCGACACCCACTCCCTTAAGCTAAAATGGAAAAACTATCTCTTCCCAGGGCTCATATTGAAATTGGCTGAAATTTTGACACAACTTGTAAAAATAGAGGGCAAAAATAAACTCGACCAGTTTTTCTAAATTATTTATTTTCTATTTAAAAATAGTTTACTTTTGACGTTTCGGCTAAACAGCCATTTTCAGTGTGCAGAGAACAAGTTTGGTTTNTGTCGAGTACTGCGAACACTATGATCAAAAATGCCGTGAAAAATTCGGTTGTAATCCAGATTACTTACCAGGCCCATGCCGTCGAAAGTATTTCGAATCGCATTTCAAAATAGTTGAAAAAAACTTATATTACAAAGCTTTTCGAGAAACTTTTGAAGGCGTCATTATTTCCTTAAAAAAACCTTCACTTAATACACAAGTACCACATAAATGTTTAACTTTTATCTGTACACATGAAATTCCAAATACTGCTGTAACGTGATCGAGCTATAACTACGGTGAAATCTGAGGCTCGATCACCCCCTTATATTTTCGCATCAAAAAGTTTCGCGTAAAAATATTTTGTGTTTTGTTCGCATTTCAAGAAAATTGCTTGATTAACCTCTTATATTTCGCATCTTAAAGTTTCACAAAAGCTGAAGTCAAAAACCAAACTTGTTCTCTGCACACTGAAAATGGCTGTTTAGCCGAAACGTCAAAAATAAACTATTTTTAAATAGAAAATAAATAATTATTATGTCTCAAAAACAATAAAAAAAAAGTTTTTCTAAAGGTCCTCTTGTGTCGCTAATGTGTGAAGGAGTGTATGCATACAAAACAAAAATAAGATGTTTTTCCACAAGCTTAAAGATAGTTCTACAAGATGGCTAATCTGATTAGTATCCTAAAAGCCCTGTTTAGCTAATTTTTTATCGAGAAAATTCAATTCCAGCGACCAGTACCCCCTTAAACGGTAAATTTTCTACAAGCTTTAGGCAAATTTTCATAACATATTTCAAGAGGTTTTTGTCCATTTTTTCGCATAGAGGGTGTCCACTCTCGTGATTTAAAGCAAATCTTTACTCAGTAACAATAGTGGGTGACGGCAATAGGCAACACTCGAACTTTTGGCCAAAAGTATTATCTATTGAAATAATGTATATCAAATGATCTCAAAGGCGTTGACTATTGCCTTCACTGCCCATTGCAAACACGTTGCTAAAGCTATTCTGGAACGCAAAACGACAATATCGCGCTTTAAAATCTATCTCCTGCGACGATATTTTTTAATAATATCGGAGATTATGCCAATATATTTGGTCCGCCTATTCTTTACGGTTTGATTGAACAGAAAACAGTACGTAAATTGTTGACTGTTGAGAAATGCGGTGCTTGTGAATCAGCGTTAGATTTTTGTTCTCCATCAGGAAAAACTTTTACATGCTGCATACAATTGTGATGCATTTTCAGGGGTTGAACTCCAGTTGAACGGCAAAAATTTTCCGAGCTCATATTTTCAATTTTCGGTCAAATTCTCCCGAAAAATGATATAAACAGAAATTCTCCATCGTTGTAAAAAATACAATTTCCAATTTTTTAGGCGATAAAAGTTAAAAACAAATAATCAGAGCTTAGGATTTCGAGAGTGCGTAGTTTCTACACAATCCTAAAAAATGTTGTTAAAATATATTGAAAATGCGAATTTTATTCCGAATTCGAGAATTTAAACAAGCTGAAATTAAGCATATTTTAAAATTGCCCTCTGGTCATAAAAATTATTATAGAAAATTATTATTTTTCCTAGGAGTTATCCTCACGGTTCAAATTAACATACATGCATTCACAAATGTACTCACTCCGGCAATATTGACAAAGTTATAGCGATTTAAATTTGCTTGCAATAAGCTAGATTTTCACCCACAACCCCCGTAAGTCCTAGAGACGGCGATTATTTTCAATCGATTCAAAATATGATCACATTCCAAAAAAAAAGATTACTTTTCAAAAATATGATAGGATGTCTTGCAACGATTATGTACCAAGAGTTGTATTGGCCATACCAATATTTTGCCATATTATCCAGCTGAAAGATCTCAGACGAACCGGAGTCGTTTGGTTTATTTATAATTGATTGTACAAAAGTCCAAAATTACGACCGCTACCTCCTTAATCTTGAGAAAATGATTCTTTATAAATTTCAACTGAATCATGCCAAGTACCATATCCATTATGATGCCCGAGTAACATAAATATCTTATTTGCCCGTTAAAAGAATAGGGAATAAGATATTTATGTTACTCGGGCATCATAATGGATATATATAATTATTATTTCCGGAAAGTCTCAGCTGCCTAATTTAATGATACGGTTGGTGAATAAGCAATTTGAATTTTGCGATTTAAATTTATTTTTCCGTATTTCGTAAATTAATAGAGAATTAACCCAAGAAAAAAAATAAAAAATGTTATAATTAACTAAGTTTGCTCAAATTTACAATTGATCCGCTTAATTTGCTATCTATTTATATAAATGACTGCCCTTTTTATCTAACAAATGATATCTTTTAAGGGTATCCCGGTTCCTGACATTTCGCACTTTTATGTCATAAAATGCACCAATCAATTGTTTAATGTTTCAACGCATTATACAGTACTCTTTAGGGAGGTTAAATTCTAACTAAACTCATTAAGTACGGTTTTTTGAGACACTTAATGCATCTTAAAACTTAAATCAAGGCTAATTCCATAAGGTATTTGGACTTAAAATATCTTTTTTTCACTATTTAATGAAAAAAAAGATTTTTTGTAATTAAAGAAAATATCAATGAGAAATAAAGTAGTTTTCGTGAATTAATAGAAATAATTTTGTTACGTTATCAAATTTTCTATTTTATTCATTGAAATGATGCCTTTTCCAAGCTTTTCAACATGGGCACTGCCGTTTTGGCGATAACACTCCCTCCTTTAGCATTCAGCGTTCAATAAATGTTCGTTGGATGTATTGGTACCTCTTCAGCCGGCACTAATCTGGCAAAGAAAAATAATACCTATGATCTTTATGTATTTTGTGCTACTAATGTAATTAAGTCCGCCCTCTGGGCGACTTAAGTACATAATACACAAAAATAAAAAGTGTCATTACAGCATTATTCTACTTTTGCAATCATAAAAAACCCAAATGACAAACAAAATTTTGCGTTTTTTCGATTTTTTTTCTAAATATTTTTCCAAAATTATGTTCAAAATAATAACGTTTTGTTAATTGACCCCTACTTCGAGTCTACTTCGAAAAAATCGAAGCACATTTTTTTCGGGGATTCTTTGCCACGTGATCTGAAAAATTCATATTTTGAGTTGGGTCGAGAATTGCAAAAAAAACGCACTGTTAAGTTTCTTTGGTGTTGAACTAGCTTTTTAAATTTTGAGCTAATTAAGCAAATTAACCTGGAGGAGATGAATTTTTCGAGGCGTAATGTCCAAAAACGGTGGTTTTTTGCATGTTCTAGAATAAATATAGCACTTATTGCAAAAAAACGCCACGTAAAAGTTGAATATAATTATACAGGTTGTACTAAATTAAGAGTGTTTCATAAATAAAACCTGGGAGGAGATAGATTTTCCGTTTTGCTTTATGTCTTCTTGTTTCGATATGTGTCACAGAGTGTAAGCATACAAAAAAAGTTTTGGCCACATTTAGACGCAAGCTGAAGGCTAGTCTACAAACTGGCTAATCTGATAATATCCTTGAAGCATGTTTGGCTAATATTTTATGAAATATGTCAAATTAGGGACCGGGATACCCTTAAGGGGGCGATAGGAGCAAATCTGGCATTCCATAAGGCTTATTAAGAAAAATTACGATATTTTACACATAAGGCTATCCTTCTTTCTTGATTTTTTTTCGATAATTATATAATTTTTATTGCAATGTGATGTTCGTTCGAAAGATTTACTAAATGCCTTGATATATTCTTTAATTTCTTGATTTCACCAATATTTCTGAATACCAGCATTCAAACGAGCATGAAATCAACGCCTACTTTTATCAGTCTAGTATTCGGCTGACCCAATTTTATAATTGTTCATTATAAGCTTAATAGTTAGACGGCAATAACTATTATTATACATATCGTATACTGAAGGTGCACAGAAAACAAAACTAGTAAATTTATTCGAAAGCAAAAGTTCGTCTTGTCAGGTGATTTGTTTTACTATATATGATGTACCAGTCAGTTCAAATCAATCGGTAAAGTTTTACGTCTTTAATCGGAAGTGATATTTAGAGTGCTTAATTTTATTTTAAAAAATAATTAACCCTTTAGGGCGGGAGGAGCAAAAAAGAGCTTATCGTTGGTTTTAGTCCCAATACGTCCGGATTTAAATGATTTTTCAAATCGAACAAGCTCGATTATTCAAATTTTCATTTCAAGAATAAAAATCGATTTTAGACCTCGTCTTAGCCCGTGATAGCGTGAAACGGTACTGTATTTTTTCGACTCTTATTTCCTCAAATGTGGATGTCGCTCTCGTGCACACGTACGAGATAATTGCACCGTCCAAGATTCGGTTTTCAGGCTAGTCTTGGTGTGGTAGTATTCATGATTTTTTATTGGTCGATAGAACACACGTCCATATCTTCCCTCTTTCAATTCAATATTGAAGCTGCGCCCAGCACAGTCGAAGATAGCGTTTTTTTCTTTTACATTTTGCCCTCATTTTTTCGGGCAAGACTTTTCTAGGGCGGGCAAATGGGAAAAAAAAAGAACACCTCGGATTTTTAGACTCGAGCGTAAAATGCTTTATGGACATAGAGATCGACGGGGCTGTTGGACGGATGGAGTTTGCGCTGTATGACACCATTGTGCCCACTACAGTGGCAAACTTTGAGAGTTTATGCAAAAACCAGTGTAAAAATCAAAATCAAGAAAGCAAGCTTACTTCGAAAACTAAGGGTTACACGAAAAATAATGCAAAATTTTTTCGGGTAGTCGACGGATTTGTCGCACAGTGCGGCATGATGCCACTTTCGGGAAATTTTGCAAATATTTCGGAACGGGGGAAATTTAGACACTTGTTTTTAATGTTGAAAATCATTTGAAATATTTTCTCGAAATATGACCCTTGTTTGAGATTAGTGTGGATTCATTTAAGAATTGCAAACATTGACAGCAGAGATAAATGATGATGATGCAATGGTTTTAGGCGATAGTTTCCAAAACATTTTTGAAATATGACTCCAACAATTTCCGAACGAAAGCAATTTTACAAAAAAAATGAGTCCTGGAAACTAGAGATTGATGATTCTTCAGTTTGAGACGATTTTAGATAAGGATAACTAGGATAGGGAGACAGGGCTCGTGGGCGAATTGAATATTTGTGAGTGGGTTGTTTCATTTGACTGGGATTTTTCCGATGCTAGTAGTCGAGTGTAGTCATATATTATTTCTCTCCATTGCATTTTGAAAACTAAAGGAGGCTATTGACACGCGATCTGCCTCGCAGCCAAGTTTTGCTCCTGTTTATATGCACTCATGCACGGTGGGGTACTAGAGGTCCTTCAACGGCTATATCATCATGCCTGGGGGGCTTTTTTGATACTAATCACCCAGTTTTTGCGCCAAAAATATCTCATTTTCGCAAATTTATCACTGGGACGCCCCTTATCAAAAATATCGCAGCTGTTTAGATACACTTATGCATGGTGGGGTACTAGAGGTCTTTACACTTATTTTCATCCTATTTCCCCCGTTTTAAAGTATAATATGTTTGGAAAACTCTGGCCTGATGAGAATTTTGCAATTGCCCATGCTAAACGAGGTATTCTGTCTATGGCAAATAAAGGGCCTAATACTAATGGATCGCAATTTTTTATCACATTGGCCCCAAGCTTAGGTTTTGATTAGGAAATGATGTATTTTTTGATACTAAAGTTTTATGAGATCGATAAGAGAGTATATTAAACTTGAATGCCTTGTAAATACTAACAACATCAAGTTTTTAGTATTTCTCAAGAGCACTAGAAAAATACTTCGATTTTTTGCAAATTAATCGATCTCGACGAGGTTACAAGCGTTTCAGACTATCTCCAAGATCGTAAATACAAACGGAAATAATACGTGATTTTTAATTTAGATTGATTGCCATTAACTGGAATATCATAATTGCGATTTTAACACCAGAGATTTTATGTTCAAACCAGAGATTGAATTTTCCTGTAAATATAGGATAAATTACAAGTAAAATATTAATGATAACTAAATTGTTAAAACTATGATTCAATCGCTAGTATTGATAATTTTTCTGTTTTGAATTTGATTGGTCAACAAAAATGATTTTCTCAAAATTAAATGAGTTTTTTAAACTTTCATTCTCGGCACTTACTTTGATTATCACCAGATAAAACTTTATTTTTTGGTTCTTCAGGACCATGGTAGTTCTGACGAAAAAATTGCAGTATATGACATACTGTATGTCATAAAAATAATTTAAAACTTTTACTAAGTGCAGAATTTGCGTTAACGCTCGTGAGTTATCAAGATTTCAAATTTCACCACATAATTCTCTCGAAAAAATTGTTCTTTTAATTTTGCTGAGGATTTTTTTGATAAACTCATAAGTTTAAAAGTTAGCAACGCTACGCATCATAAATATATGATATATTATATGGATTACCCGCCCTCAGAGTACAAATCCTAAATATTTGAATGATACAAACAACGCAAGATATTAGCACCCAATCAAGTAATGTGCGCCGATCAGAGCCCAGGTTGTGAAAATGAAATGATTTTTTAAATTTATTAATATCATAGATTTAATCTGAATTCTACCAAATTAGATCTGTATAATATCAATTAATTACAAATCTTGTTATTCTGATTATCTATGCTCTGATAGACGCACATATTTGTCAACAACCTCAATGAGTTTTTTATGTATTGTAGTACAATAAGCAGAAATTAAAACGAATAGCACGCCTACATTTTTTTACAAATTCGTATCTTTTTGCCTTATACGCCTACGCGTTTTGGTCACCAGCATTCGTTAAACTTCAAGTGGGTAGTATAATATATTTTTCGACCATGCTGCGTCTTAGATGCCTCAAATATAAATACTATATATAAAATATATTAAAATCTATTTTGATATATCATATATTTTTAAATAAATTTCTATTTGAAGTGAGTAATTTCATATGTTATCTTGAAAAGCCTTGATATTTTGACTATCCCGGTGCCTTATTATACAGTATATAAATTATGATAATATGAAGCTTATTGGATCGGTTTTATTACCTTAGAACCTGATTGGTCAGATAGATAGCATCGGTATTTTACGCTCTCTCGTGAATGTAATGCTTATCTAATAATGAAAAATATGTTTTCAAGTGAATTGACATTTCATAATGGAATGTGACAATATTTAATTATCGGTGAATCATTGAAATTTTACTTTTGCGGAAGTCTTTTTCACTTCTATTCAGTTCTAAGTTAGAGATAGAATGTACCGGTCAGCTTATTTTTATGTAACTAAAAGGCTTGCTGTTTTACGGCAACCAACTACTGAATTTATTGCTTTGGTTCAATGAGGTAGTGCCTGTAACAAAACTGAAAATTTGAGAGTATAATAAATCAGTCAAAAAAAGATTGGTGGTGGTCTCGCAGCTCTGCGAAAATTGGTTCTCTCACTAGAGAGTGCCAGAGTTAAAATCGCAAGTTACCAATCATTTTTTCATGGCCGATTTAGTACAGGGTCTAACGTTTTTCCCTTCTTTTTTCCAAATTGCATAAATCTGAATTCCGCCGTTTTGATTGGTTTAATTTGAAAAAGACGTAGGTTTTTGCCAAAATTGATCGTTCTCATTAGCGGATAGCAATTTATGCAAATTGGAAAAAATAAAGAAAAAACGTTACATGCTGTATAACCTCTAATTAAAAAAATATATTTTTGACAAACACTACCCCCTTAAGACTTGATGAGGGCCAATAAAATGTGTAACCAATCGCTTGACACAAAAATAAAATGTATTACCGCGGTTATAATAAGCGATATTTATATATATTTGAAGACATTTGATATTTTATGGATCGGTAGACATTTTTTTTTATTGTTTCATAAATTTTAGTCGAATTTTCAAGAGCATAGCTGTTTTCACTTCACATTTACTGAAAAAAATACGGAAATAATTTTGTGATGAATACTATTTGAATACAGTGTATTACCAGTTAAAGCTTCCCTTTTCTGACAAAAGATGCGAGGGTGATTTATCGAGTCACCCCCTCAGTATCCTAATTGTATTTTTTATACTTACACATATTAAGCAGTTAATTATTCTATTATAGAATTTCTATGAATAAATAAATAGGTATGATTTCCTGATTCTACTTTATTTTTTAAAGTCGAATTTGAATTCAATACCTTTGATACAGAGCTGATTTAGATGGAAATCATGTTGCATTTGGGGAACTTATTTCTGGTTTTGAAATTCTAGATGTCATAGAGTCATGTGCTGTCGACCGAGAAAGCGGAAAACCGAGCAAAGAGATTAAAGTTATAAATTCTGGCACGCTCTGAAAATTTATTATTCCAATTTGATAGTTTTTGTCACTTGTTAATTTTACTAACATATTGCTTTTATTTTAGATATTTCCTCTTGTACCGTAATCATGTCCGCTGAAGCCGAAACTATCCCAACTACTGAAACTGTCGAAACGTTAAAAGAACAGCAAAAAGATGGTGAGTACATGTTTTAAGGCGGTGGTATATTTCGCATGCTATATTTTATAAAGTTACATAAACTTTTCTTTGCTAAAGATACCTTTGCCGTTCTTATCTCTCGGTTTCAGTGTACGTGTCAAGTTGTACATCACCAAAAAATACCGCTGCCTTAGGTAATTTTTTTTTAGGTGGGCACACCTTCTCATGACGATTACGGGAAAACCATAGGCGATATCAGGAAACGGTTTTTTGCGCTCAACTCCCATTAAAAAGCTCAATGGAGAAATTTTGTCTTTTTCATCGGACTACCGGTTCACCGGTACCGGAGAGCCTTATTATATAGGTATTTTCATGTATAAAATTTGAGAAAAAAATCGAAACTCGTTTTTTCTTCCAGGAATTAATCAAAAAATATAGTTCAAGCAGTAAATGTGTTAGACAATCGTGATATAAGAATGAACAAACTAAAATATAACTTTCCGGCTGATTTAAAGAAAAAAATTTGGCCCATCGAGATTCGAACCTACCAAAATTAATTCCGGTTTATATCCGGTGAACCGGATGTCAATTCAACTTAATAAAATTTCTCATTGAGCTTTTTTAGTTGGCAGTTGAATGCAAAAAAACGTTTCTCGATACTCAATCATAGTTTGCCCGCAATCGTCATGAGAAGGGGTGGCCCACCTTAAAAAAAATTACCTTAGGTTTTCCGCATTCAACTGCCAACTAAAAAAGCTCAATGGAGAAATGTTTTCTTTCTTTTTGGACAACCGGTAACCGGATATCTTTTATATAGGCATTTTCAGTATAAAATTTGAGGAAAAAATCGACACTCGTTTTTTCTTGCTGGAATTCAACAAAAATATTGTTCAAGCATTAAATGTGTATAAAATCGTAATATAAGAATGAACAAACATACAAATTGAACTTTCCGGTTGATTTTAAGAAAACAATTTGGGCCCACCGAGATTCGAACCTATCAAAAAATTATTTTCCGGTTTATATCCAGTGAACCGGATATTCAATCAACTTAATAAAATTTCTCCATTGAGCTTTTTTAGTTGGCAGTTGAATGCAAAAAATCGTTTCCCGATATCGCCTATGATTTTCCCGTAATCTTCATGGATAGGGGGGTTCCTTTAAAAAAAAGTTTTTTAAGGGCACCACCCTTCTCATGACGATTACGGGAAAACCAAAGATGATATCGAGAAACGGTTTTTTGCATTTAACTGCCAACTAAAAAAGATCGATGCAAAATTTTTAATAAGTTGATTTAACATCAGGTTCACCGGAATGTAATTTTTTGGTAGGCTCGAATCTCGATAGGCCAAACATTTTTTTTCTGAAAACCAGCCGGAAAATTATTTTTTTTCATTATTATATCACGATTGGCTACACATTTACTACTTGAACTATATTTTTGATGAATTCCTGGAAGAAAAAAAAGAGTTTCGACTTTTATACTGAAAATGCCTATATCCATTATTATCCCCGGGTAACACTAAAAACTTATTCCATATTTTTTAACAGGCAAATACGTTTTTAGTGTTACCCGGGGATAATAATGGATATAATAGATCTCCGGTGACCCGGTAGTCCGATGAAAAAAAAATTCTCCATTGAGCTTTTTTAGTTAGCAGTTGAATGCAAAAAAACGTTTATCGATATCATCGATGGTTTTCCCGTTATCGCCATGAGAAGGGTGGCACCTTTTAACAAAAACTACCTTCGAAAATGGGAGGCTGCTGTAATTTTTTAGATGAAAAAACTTGTCTTGAAACCACGATTTTTTTTTATTTCAACCATTACATCTTAAAATAACAGCAGTTGACAACTTGACATCCTCTTTTTTCTAATCTGAAAGTTTTTAATGACATTTTAAAATTACCAAAAAATTAAGCTCCAGCCGAAGAAGCAAAACCCGTAGAAGAAGTTGCTGCCCCAGCAGAAAAAGCCGAGGAGCCAGTAAAAGAAACAGAAAAACCAGCTGAAAATGGAGCTGTTATAGTTGAAAAACCAGCTGTTATAGTCGAAAAAGTAGAAGAAAAAAAGACAGAGGAAAAGAATGGCGATGCCGAGGAAAAAAAATCTGAAGAAAAAACCGAAGATAAAAAAGAGGAAGAAAAACCAGTTGAAAAAACTGGTAAATAATAATATTTTATAGCTTTGAAGTTTTTGACCTTTTGATCGAGCGAAATACATTTATTATTTGCAGTTCTTTCGAATATTTTAAAATGTATATTTGTATTGAATTATCGTGAAATGGCGAGAATTTAATGAGCAAATATAATTTCAATATACTAGTATGACCAGGGGCACCGGGCCAATTTTGAAAGGTTAAACAAGCTATATTTCAACAAAAAATTGCTGGAATAAAATTGAACCGTTAAAAAATTAAGATGTTCGTTATTTCTTGAATTTTTAACTTGTTAAATTGTCGGTTTAGGCATGAGCTCATGTTCGGTAACAACTTCATTGGTCACATAATCAAGCTTTTTTTGAACAAAGTTTTTTTTTAATATAACAAATTTTCAGTATTTTAAAAACTAAAATCGTGAAATTATTTGGCGAAGACTGAAACCGTTTCATTTTTAGATAGAAAAATAGAGATAATAAATTTGATTTAAGTTATTTAAAATAATCTATTTAGGCGAGAAAAGAAAAGCTGATGATACTAAAACCGAAGATGAACCCGCTGAAAAGAAGGCGGAGACGACTGAGTAATTCTTAGTATTATTATTTTTTCTCATATTAGTAACCAATTATTTTGTATTTTTTGTTACGATGCGTTTATTATTCTATGTCCGTTAGTTCACGTTTACTAATTTTTCTTAACAAAATTCACGCATTCAGGAATTAAAAAGGTCGACTTCTTAAAATCAGGTTATCCAATAAGAGAAAAATTTTAAAATGGTTAAATTTTGAATTCGAAGATTTATATTGAAAATTCTAGAAATTCTTTCTGCACCAGTGTAATATGACACCATATCTTATAACCTTTAATGTGTGTAATTACATTACATATATCAATTTTAAGTGATATGATCCATTTTTGAGCTGAGTATAACATTTTGAAATATGACCCGTGTGAGCTGAGTATATAATCCCGCATATAAATTTTTGAGCTGAGTATTATTAAACTCAAATTCTAGAATCTTCAATCTAATTCATATGTCATAAGAAATTTTTCCTAATTTTCAAGATAAACCTATAATTTTATCGTTCGTATTTCATCCGCTCTAGGATAAATTTATTTCAAAAGCTCATTCTAGTTTATTTTTCCACGCCAATTTTCCGAGTAGATTGCAATGGAGATTTATGTCTATTGTAGACATAAAAGGCAAATACCGATTCTACTACTATTGACTTGTGCAATTTATTTCTAAGTCTTTCTTATCAAATTTTATCACAAGTTCTATTTTTACTATAATCGAAGTTTCTCGGGTAAAACTTTTTGAGTTATTTTTTCTTGCATAATTTTCAACCGAAAAACAATTCAATTCTAAAACTGCAATTTCGTTAAAAATAGAACTCGTGTAAATCTTTGAGTTTTTAGTACGATTAAGCGTGAGTTTTTGCACTTTTCGGTATTTTAAAAGACAAACACTGCGCTTTACTTTTTCACTCTTACTCGAATATACTTCCTGCCAATATTAGAAATTCTTAAATTTTTCGAAATTTCAGCAGCAAAGAGCCGCTTTATCTCGACTAAATCAAAGAGCTGCAAATTACAATCATATTTTTTCTATAAATGTTCTAGAATACATTTTTGAAGTTTTCAAATGTCGATAAATTTCTTTAAAAACATCCATTGCCAAATTAAGTTGACAATGAAAAACGCTCAATTAAAGTTTCAGCAAATGTATTCTAAAAATTAAGCATAAGAACTCGAACACTTATATTTTTTTCATTATTTTCGGAACAAAACTGCCACCACCAAAACAAGTTACAAACGTTTTTCACTCTTATTACTAGTATATATTTTTGCACAATAAATACCGAATAGGGAAATAATTCTTGATTTCATGCAATGATGCATCATAATAGCAAGCTTGTTTTATACTGGTATTTGGCCTAGAAGAACTTTTATTTATGTTATAAACGAGATAGCGACAAACGGTGGTTTGCATGTAAAACCTTGGGAAAAATAATTATATTACCACATACTCAAACGTCCTGACACCTATGATTTGACAATTTTTGTCACTTACACTTTTTTTTGGTCATTTTATTTGAAAATTATTTTTATTCAACTTAAGTTATATAAGGAAATAAACTGTGATTTTTAATTAATGGTCTTCAAGCTGGTTAGCAAGCAGGT
>SCLH01000460.1:11670-22490 GCA_004367855.1 Oikopleura vanhoeffeni | reverse complement strand
AAAAAATGATGAAAAACTTGAGAAAAAAGAACTTCAAAACGAAAAACAAGGATGTTTCCGATTTTGAAACGGCTCTTTGCACAAAAGTTATTGCAACTTTTGAACGCTGTAACCTCACTAGAAGTCGAATAAACAAACTCGCAAAAAACTTCAAGAAATTAAACATTAAAAGATAGGGAATCAGTGTTCAGACCTACCTAAGCCTAGTTATCGATATTAAGAAAAAAATTAATCCGAATCCGACTATTTCAAACTATTTTCCATAAACTTTTGAATCTGAAAATTTTAGTCAAAATAGAATTGGATGCCAAAACTTAAGGGAGTTCTGCATGTCAATTTGCATGCACAAATAAAGTTTCTTTTTTTATAAATTCAATAAAAAAATATCATGTTTGGGTAAATCGGGTCTGACAAATCTATTATGACTTATCTTAATAAAAAATCTTTTATTTCCGACGTTAAAGTCTATTTTTTGAGTTTCATCCCAAAATTCGGCGTACAGTCCTAACCCCTTAAAATGCGCCCCATTGAAATGCACATAATCCCTTCCTAACCCCTTCAAAATGCCTGTGTTTTTCTGAAAAAGACTTTTCACCCCTTTAAAATGCAATGATGTTATCTTTAGCACAGTACGCAAATGGTGGATTTTGAATACGATAAGACCTTTTGAAAATCGACAGTCTCAGATTTCATTTTGTGCTCAGTGTGTTCATCATAGGCGAAAACCAATTTTGAGAACAAAAATTTCTTTCAAAGTTCACCACAAGGTGGCTGGAGGCTTTGAAAGTTCAAAAAATCGAAAAATTGTGCCAAAAAAAAATTTCCGCGTTATTATAATTTGACAAGTTGTTAGTGTTTTCAGAATTCGTGTAGGTTTCCCTAGAAGCACTTTTCTCAAATTTTTGAAATTCGATCCCAGGGTCTCACAAGAGGTGCTAGTTCAAAATTCGAAGGTATAAAATTTTGGACGTCGAAAATGTCTCAATTTGACCAAAAATGTCACCAAATGTCAAATCGTCACCAGAGATCACGAAAATGACCCTAAAAATAAAAAATGTCCACAAATGACGCAAGAGAGCAAAATCGATAAATCACCAAAAAATCACTTGAAAAAAAAATATCAAATTAGCGCCTACGCGTGATTATAATGCGACAAGCTGTAAGTGTTTTCAGAATCCTTCTGAGTTTGCCTAGACTTGCTTTTCTCAAAATTCAGATATTCGACCCCAGGGTCTCACAGTAGGTATAAGTTCAAATTTCGAGGATATCAAATTTTGGACGTCGAAAAGGTCTCAATTTGACAAAAAATTTCACCACATGGCAAATCGTCACCAGAGATCACAAAAATGACCCTCAAAATTGAAAAAAAATATCCACAAGTAACGCAAGAAAGCAAAATCGATAAATCGCTAAAATTCCAAGAGCGTTTCACGAAGATAATTCCCATGCTAAGAACTATTTTGCCGAAAGAATTAAGCTTAGAACTTGACAATGGATGTTTAAATGGTAAGTATATTTTCTGTGAAACTGTTTATATCTATGTTTGAAAAATTAATAAATAACAATCCTTTTTGGTCATTAGTACCAAAATATCTTTTCAATCCATGATAAAAAATCAAGGCCCAGGCCTTGTAAGCAAATGATTGGTTAAAAATACTGGTTGAAGGCCTGGAAGGACACCTAAGATAAGCAGGGTGAGGGTACTGAAATTTGATAAAGGGGCATTCTGGTATATATAAGCTACTTCTTTAGCTAAAATTTTGGCATAATTCGGCTTTTGAAAACAACTTACAGGGGGGGTGAGGCGTATAGTTGTACGGGTATAGTCCGAACCCATGCAAAAACCTACGTTAGCCTCCGAAAAAACCTACGCATATGAAAAATAAATTAATTCGTTCCTGGCGTGCGGCGTATAGTTGTAGGCAAAATATAGGGTTTTTTTCAAACATTCCTAGGCAAAATATAGACGTTTTTAACCATATTTTAAGACCAAGATTCTCCGGTCGGCGCGACAATGAAATACATATTTTTAAAAAATGTTCAGATTGATCAATGTATGTGGTTTTTTAAGAAGCTTAAAAACCATGTTTTCAAGTTTCGCAGACAATTTCGGCTAGCTTGAAAATGGGCTATAGTCTTTCAATAAAAATATTTATTTTTTTGTTTTCTGAGAGTGATTAACTGTGAGCATAAGTTTTTTTTATAATTTTCATTGTTTCCTTGACATTTTAACTATTTTCGGAGAAATCTTTTTCGAATTCATAGGTATTCAAAATTAACTTTATTTCATTTATTTCGATAAAATTAAATTTATACACCCCAGCTTTGTAACAAAAAATAAACATTAAAATCACCAAAAATTTTTACTCTGACCACCCCTTAACACAATCATATCGATAACGGGGCCCTCTCATCACTTTTTGCCATTTTTCTCTCACAACTCAACGCACGTTTCTCTCAGGTCCACGAAAGAGATCGTTTTTGATCTGGGCCCACTCATCACTTTATGCCATTTTCACTAATATTTTAGTTTTGCCCACGCATTATTGTATTTGGGGCCACTTCATCACTTTATGCATTGTTACTTATATTTCAGTTTTGCCCACGGCATTATTTTGATTTGGGGCCTACTCATACCACTTTATGCCATTTTTACTAATATTTCAGTTTGCCCACGCATTATTTGATTTGGGGCCCACTCATCACTTTATGCCCATTTTTAAGATCTGACTTGGAGGCGCCATTGAGTCTACAAAATAATCGCAGAAGAATAAGATCTCACCTGGAATATTAAAAAGCAAATACAGTTATCACTTTGTTAGTAAAACGGTGTTCCTTTCATTTTAAAGATATCACGGTGACAAATTTTGGTCATTAATTTACCCTTGGCTTTTGGGCCGAAATTCGTTTGTGGATTATCTCGTTCTTCCGTTTTCAAATGCAGGCGGGAAACTGGTGAGGTAACCTAAAAAAAGTGATTTATTTATATTCCCACTCGTATAGCCTATATGGAAGGCCTTTCTGATTCAATTTGTTTTTATTTTGAAACTTTTTATTTATAATTATTGTTATTAAGAATTAAACGCAGCAAATTACATATTTTGGAAAGAAGAACTTTCGTTTGCCACTTTGCTTAGAATGCGTAGCCGAAGAGAATCTTTTCTCATCATGGTATTGTTAGGGTTTCACTCGGAGTTATGATGTCTCTTTGAAGTGCAGCGCCCCTACAGGAAACGCTTCACAAAAACATAATCGCAATTCTTTCTTTATTTTAGCTTAATATTGCAGTTACAGTATTCCCATTTTCATAAGTAAGAATATAAAAAAAATCCATTTTGTGAAGATAAAAGTTTTTAATATTAACTTAAAGTTAGTAATTACCAAAAACTTTAAAAAATGAATATAATTATAACCAAAAAACTTAAAAGTTAATAATTATGAACTTAAAAGAATCGTCTTTTAATATTGAGAGAAAAATAAGACAAAAACACGAAAAATTCGGGAAAATCTTTTGATAATTAGGTCGGAGTACACTTTTTTATCACCTCAAATTAATTTGGAGCATTTTCAAGGCCCTCATAAAACCACGACCAGTACCCCTTAGGAGCAGGGATGGGCGTCCAGCTAAAACATGTGCTGTGCAAATACCTGAGCCGGTCTGAGCAAACGATCAGATCGTTTTTTTCCAATCCGATCACGTTTTTTTTTATCGGTCCGATCCGATATTTCAAATTTTGGGATGTGCTTTTGCGATCGGATACTTTTTGCAACGCGTGAAGCTAATAAATCATCTTTGCTGCTTAAAGGGGAATGGTATCGGTTCAAAGACTATATAAAGCAAAAAAATGAGAATGGAAATATTTTTTTGTTTTTGATTACAAGTTGGGTCATACGGCCAGTTAAGGGTACCTGGCAACTGTTTATTTGAGACTTTGGCTTTAGATATGTCCAATTGATCGGGGTAGATAACAAAGTGGTACTACCGACTAAAATATCAAAAAAAATCAAATTCAAAATAACGTTGCTTTAAGCGGTCTCACGGCTTTTTTGAACTTTGATGAATCCACGCTAGATCTATCTTTTCTGTCTCGATTCGTAAGTAAAAAAATATTTCTTTGGGCACACTAGCACAGTGGACGAGGAATTCTAGACCACTAATTTGTCTTATTGCTTTCTCAAAACGGCTAGATTTTATGGAAGATTTACTTTTCAAGTTATGTGTTGACGTCAGAATGACGTCATTTGAAATTTGAACTCTTCCAAATAACTCTTTCCAAATTTATTATATGAATGGCGTTTGGAATAATATTTCGTTCTACTGAAATTATATGATAACTTTATTGACCTACTAAAAACTCTTGCGATATTTAAAACGACATATAAAGTCCCTCTCACCGCTAATCTTTTTTTTTTCATTTTTGAGCCAAATATTTGATTTTTTTCCATATCATTACGCTCCTGCGTCATTTTTTTACTTTGTTGTTAAGGTGGTTCTATAGTCCATTCCATATCGTTTTAATCACAGAAATGCTATCGGCTATTATATTATTTTACTCGACGAGACTTGTTGTTTAGCTTTAGACAGTATGGAATATAATTTGTTGCGAGAACAACAAGGCAATTTCTCTGGCGGTGAAATGAAGCCGAGCGGATTATACGCAATATTGGACCGAGCCATGTAGAAGCCCCGTTTCATTCTATGAGGAGTGAAGAGAATTAATTATATGCTTCTTCGCGCCGTTCAATTGTCGTTTTTTTTATTCTCTCTGCGTGCTCAAATTATTCTGAAGTCTAGAAAAAGTTAACTTTTTTACTGAATCCCTTTAACTGCACTTTCAGTCACATAGGTACAAAAGTGTATCATGAATAATTTAAAGTTGTGCTCCAGCACTGCTGCTTGATGTCTGAAGTCAACATTTCTAGAATGGCGCCGCTCCGTTATTAAATAATCGCACAAATCTTAATCATAATGAAAATAAGAATTTATAACATAAAATGGAACGAATTACTTGATTTGATACTGAAAAATCTCAAGCAAATGTAATTACGAAAAATCCGTAATTTTTTTTTAAAAAAAAACAACTCGGACCTGACAATCCGCAGAAAAATTTAAAAAATTCAAACTATTGTGAATTGTCCCGCATGTTTTCCGTCCAAAATGTTTTTTTTTTTGTTTTTAAAATCGTGGTAAAAACCGAAAAGATAGATCTTTAACTTTCTTCATGGATCCTACAATTTTGACCGGCAACAGTGTGAGAATGTGTTGTTTTTTAGGAGTGGATTTTAAAACGATCGCTCATTGGCTGGCGGAGGGCGCACAAATACAATGCAATGTCAATTGCTTCGAATTGGTGGGGCGCCCCGTAGATAAAGCCAAGACGACAGGGTTTAATTTCAAAAACCTCTAATTGGGGGGNGAACACACTGAGCACAAAATCAAAGAAATCTGAGACTATCGATTTCAAAAAGGTCTTATCGTATTCAAAATCCACCAATACAGTAAAAATTTTCAAAAAAAAAACGCACAAACGTCAATTATTCTAATAGTCGATTGATGTAAATGTTCTTTCATAAAAGATTAAAGGTCCTGAATTGCGATTAAAGGGCATCTGGTCACGCATTACCAGAAAGTCACTACGGGAGTTAAGATACGGAAGGTGACAGTCTTTTTATATCTACATACGATGCGAGAATTTCCACCAAACGGTTTTTTATGCCCAAGCATTCGGACCAATTTTTATCATTTTTTAATATGTGTGGTCATTTTGAGCTATATCTAGGGACCGGCCACTGGGGATTTCGATTTCCGAAAGTTGTCTCAATTTCCTCGAAATATTTTTTCCAAAGTAAATCGGACTCACTGAAAAAGAAAATGACCTTTAAAATCTCAAAAATGGCCACAAGTGTCGCTAGAGAGACCAACTTTTCAAAATTTCACTTTTAATAATAATTTAGGAATACTTCCAAAACTTCGCTACTAGAGATAATTAGACCCACTGGAAACGAAAATGTTTCAAAAAATTTCACTTCTAATAATAATTGAGGAATACTTTCTAACTTCACTAATAGAGTTAATTTGACCAACTGAAAACGAAATTGACCATCACAAATTTCAAAAATGGCCACAAGTGCCGCTAGAGAGCCCATAATTTCAAATTATAAGTTTTAATAATAATTTAGGAATACTTCCAAAACTTCGTTACTAAGGATAATTAGACCCACTAAAACTGAAAATAACCATTAAAAATTTCAAAAATGGCCACAAGTGTCACTAGAGAGCCCATAATTTCAAATTATAAGTTTTAATAATAATTTAGGAATAGTTCCAAAACTTCGCTACTAGGGATAATTAGACCCACTAAAACTGAAAATAACCATTAAAGATTTAAAAAATGGCCGCAAGTGTCACTAGAGAGCCAAAATTTCACTTTTTCAATGGTCATTTTTGTCTTAGTTGGGATCGATATCGTATTAGTGGAAATACAATTTATTGATATGCGGAACTTGAAAATCGAGAAAACCCCAGTGGCCGGTCCCTAGCTATATCTATCACGGTACTTGCTGGGTCTTTTTAGCCACTTTTCACAGTTTGGTAGTTGGTGTTATTACCTGTTTATTTTCTGCAACAAAAAATAACACAAATTACTAAAATCTAGAAAGTGGCTAAAAAGGCCCACCAAGTATCGTAATAGAAATATGAAATGAGATGAGTCGTTTCCGAAAGCCGAAATGTGAAGGGTTCGTAGTCCACACTGTCTGATTATGTGTGGTAGTGAGTGTAGTATAAGACCGCGGGGCCCCGCGACCAATAAAAGTTGGATATTTAGCAAGTACAGTAGAATTGAATTAAAACTATATTTTCTCAGAATTATCTTTTCCGGGATTATCGTTATTTTTGTAAATAAAAAAATGAGGAAATAAAATATTTTTTTTAACATTTAATTAAAATAAATAAATTAATTAAAATAAATTAGACGTTTAATGAAAAATAACTGAATATAAATTGTATAATAAAATGTTGTCAAAATTATTTCACTTGAAGTCTAATTTATTTGTATAATAAAATGATTTAAAATTATTTCATTTCTTTATTTTTTAATTTGCAAAAATAACGATAATCTCCGAAAAGATAATTCTAAAAGTAAGTTTGAATTCAATTATCTTTGAAAAATCCCGCGGGGTTATACTACACTCACATAATTACCACACATAATCAGACTCGCGCGGTCCCTATTGCGTTCTCAACTGTGCTCTTGTCTGCCTCACCGCGCCTTCTATCGAAATGCCTGGCAAATGGAAAGCTCCGCACTGTGGACACACTATTTACTACTGATAAGCTCTTTGGGTAGAAAAAAATATGATTGTAGGAGGCCCATGGGGACTTTTCGAACGTAGAATTATTGGTTAATAACATAATTATTTATTTTGAACACTCTTATTAGCTGTTTCTTCATCAAAAAAGTTAATTTTATATAAAAAACATAGTTTTATTTCAGAAAAAATCGAAAAGTGTCAGGACGTAACGTCCTGGACTTTTGAGAAACTGTATTATTTTGAGATTTTTGTCAGGACGTTTGAGAAAATGTCAGGATGTTTGAGAAGGTGGTGTATCATAATAAATTATGATAAAGTAAGTTAATTCAAGTAACAGCTAAATTCATAGTTCAAAATAGGAAATTATGTTATTTACCGGTTATTGTTCGCAGCGTACAGTACGCTTCGAAAAATACTTTTAGGTCATTCACGCACAAATTGTTGCATTATGCATTTTGTCAATGGTATCGGATGGTTAGGGTGCGCTGCGGGAACACTTCAGATCAAACCACAAATTATTTTTCGTCCCGCGGGTTATCGTCACAAAAAACGATTCCGAGTTTTCGAGAAATTTGTTGTTTTTCAGCTGCGTACAAAAAAGTTTTGTCTAGAAAATTTAGTTTCCATTTCATAAAAAATTTGCAAAGAGACAAAAAAACTATTTTTAATGTCCTATTTATTGCGCAGCCGACATGCTCAAAATGATAATTTGCTAGACGGATCTGATAAAAAATCGTTAGAGAAAGATTTTAAAGTTAAACGGAAATTTGGCGAAGCAGTTCATCGAAATGAAATTCCTCCAGCAAAATTTCACCAGGAAAATTCTAAGAGAAAATCAAGTATCCAGCATGAAGATCAAATGTCTATAAACCCGACAAAAACAGTGCTGCGAAAATTGAATCCAGTAAGCCCTGTAGTTTAATAATAAATTAAGGAAGATTAAAGAGCAAGAATTTTAATAAAATTTAATTTGAACTAGATTTTTAGCCAAAATACGATTATAATCAAAAATTAATTTTATTCATATGATATCCCTTTATCACTTTTTGGTTAGAATGCGTAGCCACTACTCCTTTTAACGTTGTGGCTACGCATTCTAACCAAAAAGTGATAAAGGGATATGCCCTGTTCACACTAATGTTGATTTGGGTAGCTGACATATTCGTCCAAGCAATTTTCTCGGTAAAAATAAGCCATACAGGGCTTTCAGGATACTGATCTGATAGTCATTTTGTAGAACTATTCTTTAGCTTGACTGTCAAGCCTTGACAATACAAAATGTCTCATTTTTTTGTTTTACATCTCTGTTTTTTGCATACATCTCTTCACACATAAGCGACACAAGAGGACCTTAGCCAAAATGGTAAACAATCTCCTCCCAGGTTTTAGGTCAAAATTAGCTGGAACTTGCCAAAGTGGTAGGCAAAACTTTATTTCGAGCAGTTTTTCATATTTCGCTTTATTTTGTCCGGAATATGGAAAAACTCACCGTTTTTTTGCAATCATTCATTGGGAAAACTATCTCCTTAGGAGATTCTTATAGGAAAAATAATAAAATTCATTCAACAAAGCTTAAGGGGGTTGTGGGTGTAGAATGTTGGAATTGCTGTGGGAAAAGTAGCCCTCTCCCTCCGCTGGACTAAGGTCGATAACGGGCAATATGAATAAATGAGAAAAATACGAGGAGACCTAAACCTTTCTGTCAACTGCCAGAGTATTATTTTTTTTTTTTTAATTCTGGTGGAAGATGGCTCACCGGTGCCCATCGGAAAAACTGGTAAAAATCACAGGGTGTAAGGTGTTTTAACCTTCTTTTTTCCAAACTTGGTTACACTTGATTTCCGGCCGTTTGATTGGTTTTGTCAGAAGAGTTTTTCTCAGATGTCAACCAATCAAAACGGCGGAAAGCAAGTGTAACCAGTTTTTGGAAAAAAGAATGGGAAAAAAACCTTACCACCCTGCGTATTGTTCTCAATTCCACACAAAAATTGTAAAATCTCGATCATATTTTGCACTTTTTAAATTGAATAAAACAGAAAATGTATGAAACCTACGAAATTATTGTCATAATTTTACCACATTTTTTCCGTTGAAAAAAATTATTCTCTGTTTTTCTTAAGACGGTAAAAATGAAATCAGAAAATTCTTCTTTAAAATCCGAATAAGTCGGTCAATTTGTTTAAAATGGAATAAAACAGAACAATGTATGAAACCTACGAAACTATTGTCATACTTTACCACGTTTTTTCGTTGAAAAAATTATTCTCTGTTTGTTTAAGCGTTAAACAAAAAATTTATTGCTTTATTTAATTTCCCATCAAAAGGTAAACGTTTCGAGCATGCAGAAGACGAGACGAACGCCCACGCTTAACGGCCCGAACCAATCATACATCCATACACACTACGCACGAATTATTTCATCACTTTTAAGAATAAATTATTGTTATTGGCGGATACTAGAAAAAATATAAACTATTTTGTTCCACTCATGCATTCTTTACACCCACAACCCCTTTAAACTCGAGCGCTTTTACAGATTTCAACCTAAACCTAGAAATATGATTTTTTTAGGGACCCATGATAAAAATTTGAAATTGAAGCAAACGTAATTTTTTTAGTTCATTTTGAGAAAAATACTTTAAAAAAATCCAAAAATTTGACGTTTTTTGATGATTTCATCGGAAGTCCACTTTGTTATCACCCCGGATCAATTTGGAGCAATTAAAATGCCCCTACCGCCTCATAAAACCAGATTCTTCCAATTTTCAAAAGTGCCCTAGTTTCTATAGTGAGGCCCGAGTCGGGTCACCCGACCTCGGACAGCCTAGTGGAACTTACGGTTGATTTATTTTTTTGTGCTAACTCATCGAAGCCTGCCATTTTAGCTTGTGTTTATTATAAAGGCAAAAATGACACTAATGAAAACCACCATGAACTGCGTCAGCGTCACCCTGATTAACCAAAAAGTATTAGTAGTGTTATTCACACTACTGCGTTCTTAGAAGCAACAAAATTTGGAAATCGATGTATTTTTTTCAAAATATTTTTTTACATACAAATCGCACTTTTAGAATCATTTTATAACATCGCATCTAGACTAGGGATGGAAAACAGAAAACAATTTTCGGTACGTTCTATAAAACATATCGGAGGTGAAAATTCAAACATTTTTAAGACCAATCAAAATATAAGAAAATAACTATTTGGGGGTGCCCGAATTTCTATAGGGGTTCAAAAAATTTCCGTTTTTTCAAAAAAAATGAGCATTCTTTCAATTCTCGGTGAAACAAATTGGAAATTAGCCACTAAATTAGCCATTTTTTTGCCACAGCCGGCATTTTTGTGCAAGGGACGCTAAAGTGAACAAATAAAAATTAAATGATAATTTTTGACATTTTTTTGATAATCAAAATTTTCAAAATTCACTTTTTTTAGAACCATCGAATTTGAAAAATAGTGTGATATCGTGTATTTTTCTAATTTCATATAATGGTTGACTGAACGAT
>SCLH01000459.1:394843-413245 GCA_004367855.1 Oikopleura vanhoeffeni | reverse complement strand
GTGGTGAGGGGCGCGGCTTGCACATAATAGAGGCAGGTACTTTGTTATATATTACGTTGTGCTTAGTATATATATATATACACAGATTGAAAAAAATATTATTATAAGCATAAAAAAGAAATAATTTTAATAAGTGAATTTATTTTTTAAATGAATTGAATGATTGTAATTGCTCTGATTAAAACTATATTTAAAAAATTAAGAATAAATGAAATGTGTCTTATTAAAATCTCTCATAAAATTTGAAACATTACAGAAAGTATAATTTGATAGTGACTTTTGCAGGAAATTGGAAAATTTAAAGTTAGTGAAATCCTTGAATGTTAATCATAATAATTAGATAAAAAGATAACAGATTGAGAATTAGCACATTTTTTGACCTGCAATTTTGGGTCTTTGAAGGAAATAATTTTCTGACAAAACCAGAGAAGTACAGCTGACTTAACTATTATTTTTTTAAATTTTTACCCAATTTTAAAAATTCGGTAATGAATTATCTAGGTTACCACTGTATATCCAATTTATATTTATCTTGACGTAACTGAAAAATGTATTTTTTTTCAAAACAATCGTTTTGAAGTCCAAATCATAATTTTCCATTTGAGACATTTGATTTTAACATTAAAATATTTATATAGTCAATATATACTCAGATCATATATCAATTATTCAGTATAAGTCAAAATATTTTTATTTATTTATAATTCCAGAAAAACTGTTTGTCAGATATAGGGCGCAGCAAATCTCGCACACTGTTTTCATGTTAACACACAAAAATCTTTAAATTATGCATGTTGAAAAAACTCATTTTTAACAAAAAAAGCTTGTGATTGGACCATCATATATTTGTATGACTTATAATATAAGAAAATATATTGTTTATAAAAGTTTTTATAAGTAAAATATACATATGCATTAGATGCTATTAGATGTATTCTCGAATAGTATTGTAATGATTTTTTTGTGATATTCAAAGTAAAAACGGCGAATAGGTCCAGCAAAGTTGTTTCTAATGTATGAGGATGTTAAAATGTCATTTTTTTCTATTATCTATCCGTCGTGCAGGTAATTCCCGCAACGACTTCAAATATTTTCCCCGCCCATTACTTAATCTAAACTGTTTCGAAAAATTATTATGAGTTGATAATTTTATGGCGCATTTTATCGTTCGTCAAATTCATTCACGTTGAATTTAAAAAATATTGACTGGGGCATTATCTAGGTATATTTTAATATGAGGTGCGCACCGAGAGGCCTAAGGGCCAAACTGAAAGTTTTCCTGGGGTTTTCTGTTGACTAAGGGGTTAATGTAACCAAATAAAATGCATCTCAATGATAAGAAAAAATTCAATTTTTTCGCGCGGTTAATTGGGGCCTTGATTTGTTTTTCGCATTATTTTGTGAATGGCGTCATTTGAAATATATTTTTGTGCAGGATGCGCTGCCTAGGAAAATACCATTCCCATATTTTTTGATAACATAAATTAAAGTACATATTCCCGAGTATTTTGACTTGTGGCTAAAATTTTGTTGAGAAAAATTGAAAATAATCTCAATGGTAATAATTATTTATTCATAAATTTTCAAATTTACCTCTGGGATGAGATTGTTATTTTTTGAACCCTTTTTTCCCAAATTCTTCTATGATCGAACTGCCACATCAAAAATTGTCCAATCGGTCCATCTCCGAATTCCGAAGAAAAATAAAAAAAGGTAAAAAAGTAAAAAAAATGAAAAATTATTCATGATCGAGAACAGTCGTATTTTACTCTCAATTGCTTGAATGGAATTTAGCACCTTCATCCTATCGATTCATAGAGGTGTGAACTTGGGCACTAATAATATTATGAAATTGAAATAGTCAGAGAAAATTATTTAAAAAAAACAAAAAATCGAGACTGGTTCTGATCAAGGACAGCGTTATCATTTTTGAGCATATTAAAGTCTCAAAGACTTGGACATTTTTTTGAAAATAAAATGCCTTTTCTGTTAATATTTCTGCAATTTTGTTTATTCAATCTAGATGTTTACTAGATTGGTGTGGATCGCGAGGTTAGACAAATTAGAAGCTTTTCACGATTCGGTGGTTCGAAGACACAGATTTGCATTTTGTTTCTTGTGGTAAACTTTTCTACTTCCAGGATTTTGTATAAAACTTTTTAAATAAAAGGAATAAGACCGTGAGCTCTTTCTGTGCGTACATTTTAGGTTGAAATTTATATTAATCGAATGCAACCATCAAAACTCAATTTATTATTTTTTCCACGATTTCCACGCAAAATCGAAATTTAAAAACTTTCAAAAATTTTTCAGCACATTCGGAATTTATGGTTTTTTATAAATGAATTTACAATAATTGGATTCGTGTTTTTGATTTTAAATTAATAATCCCCAAAAAACTGAGTCTTTACTTTGACTTGAAAATCGGTTTAGAACAATTTTACAAAGAATTTAAAATAATATTGTTAAATTTCAATGCAGTTTTTTTAAACTTTTATTAAAACATAATTTGAGGCCATCGATGTACTCAAAACCAATAAACCTTCCTTCAACTATTACGTTCACTTAGACGGACCAAATCTTACTTCATTTGTAAAAGGAGCTAGAGAGCAAACATTCTGAAAACCCTTATAAAGAGCAAGATGTATTACACGGATTTCAACTTCTATTTGGACTCACCGTAATTCTGTTATGACTTGTATAATAATCTTGGAATTATCTGATACATTGTTCAGGTTGAATCCGGTTTAATTTGAAAGCTTTCCAAAAATTTTTGGTATTTAATATGTCGAAAGTTGCTACACCTAATTTTAGTTGACTCTGAAATAAAAAGTATTAAAGTTATATCATTCTTATCAAAATATGGTCTTGAGTCGAATGAAAATTTTATCGGTTAAAATAAACGCAATAAAATTTTTGTCATTGGTTGATAATAAAAAACTTTTGACCAATGTTCACGAAATTTTTTCTTTCAATAAAGCCTTTAAAAATCATGCCAATGTACCAAAATTAACTTCAAAAAAGTAAAAAATTAATTTAGGATTTGGAAAATTTTCAAATCCCAGATGGCAAAAACAATGTTTAATTATATTATTTATTTTTCAAACTCTCTCAAAATATTTTTCTTCCATTTCTATCTTTGTAAAATATCAACAAATTTGCATCATTGTGATTAAAAAACCGTCTTAGAATCGTTTAAAGATCGAAATTGCAAAACCGCAATATACTATTTCACTAAAATCAACAAAAAGAGTGATTTATAGATCAACTTATTTTAATAACGTCCTGAAAGGCACATTCACGACTTTGATTTTTGCAAAAACAACATTATTTCACCGGCTTTTTGCGAAATTAACACCGATTTTCTTCATTTAAAGTGCCTAGTTTAACGCCAAACACATTTTGTGCGCAATTTCCACTAAATTATCAGACATTTAATGTCATATTTTATCACACTCCTGAAATACGTAATTTTCAGCTGTCAAGCGATCAGCTCTCTAGCTCTTCATACGCTTGCTAGAACTGAAATCAGCACCCCTTATAGAAAAAATACTTGGACGAAATTGTATCAAACAATAATTCAATACAAGATTGACCAAAAAAAATCGATACTCATTTGCGTTGGAATTTTTAAAATTCCTTATTTCATAGTCAAATTTCTGAGTTAAATTGCATTCCCAAACGAGAAATTAAGGGTGTGTCGCAAAAATGAGGCTCTAGAAACAAATTTTCCGAATTTTATTTTTATTGCCTTTTTTAAAAAATTGGAAAATAAACAAGCATTTTTGTACTCGTTTATTTTATACATGGCTAGGAAAACACTTTTGAGAGTTCAGAAATATTTCTGTATAAGAAAGTTGAATATTCTGATTTTGGAAATTTAAAACACGATTTACAGAAGAAACGAGTCAGAAATTAGACAAAACTCAACTTGATAATATGCACGACTCTCAGCTCAGGTCGGCAGATTTTTGAATCGTTTTCTCTAGCTCTAGCACCATTTTTTTTTCGGGGATTCGCTCTGCTCTGCTCTAGCACCATTTTTTTTCGGTTCGCTCTTCTCTGCTAGCACATTTTTGAATGGTTGCTCGTGCTCTTGCTCTGCTCTAAACCGGAATTTAATTTGACTGCTCTGCTCGGTGCTCTACGCCAAAAAAAATCGTTTGCTCTGCTCTGCTCTAAAAATAATTTATTTATCTCTGGTCTGCTCTATTTTGTTTTAGGGTTAAAATGCACAAAATTAGGGGGGTTTTCAGTACAATTGAGGTTAGAGTGGGTAAAAATATTAATAGGGTTGGGATCGAACACCAAAGGCAAGGTAATAATCAGAAGGGTTTGGCGTCAATTAAGTTAGAGGTATTACTATACCGTTGAGGTATTAAGGGGGTTAAGGGATTTTTTATTAACAATTTAGTAATTAAGGGGTTTAACTAATAGTTATCAGTAGGAATAATTCTGTAGCCCATTGATCTCTCTCTTTTACCAGGGGGCGCCAGGTGTGGTAATTATATAGAGTCGAGATGGACGGTCACAGTTAGGATCCTACCAGATAATGCCCCCTCTCAGATATCGACAAAAAAGGGGCAAAAGCTAGTAAGAGGCACCCTTTTAATACCCCTTTAAAGGGACACTCCCCCCAAATATGCCCAAAAAGGGGGGCATTAACTAGGTAACCACTGTATGAAATGAAATTTTCACTTATAATTTTATCTAATACAAAATTTTTGAGCTTCAAAATTAGTCTTATAATAACTTCGTGGCATCAATTGAATATGATTTTCAAAGTGAGTTAGTGCCGATTGACACTTCTCTGAGTACAGGGTTCTATAGAAATATATATAATTTCCATTAAAAATGGTATTCATTTAACGTTTCGGCGAAGAAGCCATCTTCAGAAGTGAGAGAAAGTTTGAAACAGTTTGGGACGAAAAATGCAGTATTTCAGTTAAGCAATTAGAATTCAGATTTGTGCGCGAAAATAATTTAAAAATTAGGTTTAAATACTCGAGCCTCAGATTTTCCCAATTTAAAGCTCGAGTATTTTCAAGTTATAGAATCATCAGGAATCACAAAAGTACATAAAACTATGGAAATGCTGAGTACACGGGTAAAAAAACCACATTTTTATTTTTGAGATTTTTGTCAGAACCTTTGAGAACCTAGTTAATTTTGCAACAATCTAACACGAAGTGTTAAAAACGTACAAAATGAAAAATGCGTATCACTCGTAAATAATCTCCCAAATTATCAAATTCTTCTGATAGCCATTGAGTGTAATAATGTAACAACAGAGATAGGTATTTCATAAAGGGTGGTCTCAGCTGCAAAGATTGAAAATGGCAGGTCGCAAATTAACTTAATTTACAGTATGTTAATTTATTTAACTGTGATGCTGAATCGATCATTTTCAGTCTTATTCAAAATAATTTTACAATGAAGATGTTTGATTTTAAACAGACATTTTTCAACCTGAAAAGATCTTTTTCGAAAAGTCAAGATTCAAAAAAATGGATGAAAGAACCAAAAAGTAATTGATATTTGCACATTTTTCATTGAGATTTAGTTTATGGAGTTGAATATACTTTATTTAAACAAAACTGTTTATGATGTTGCCTATTGGCGGCCAAAATTTTTGAAATCAATAAATCTCAAACGCGTTGCCTATTGATGTCAGTGTTGCCTATTGCGTCCGTGGCCTATTGACGTCACCCACTGTATAGCATTCAAAACATTATGAAGCTTTACAGGTATCATAAGATTTATGATTCATAATGTTTTAAGGTAATTGGGGTCTCTAGCTTTTTTAAATAAATAAGCTAGCATAATTAATACCATACTCACTTGATCGAAGTCAGCTAACTGCCGAAATTAAAAATTTGATTTTGTCAAAAATTTTACAGAGAAATTTCCCAAACAAAAGGATTCTTATTTATAAATAGCGTGTCTGAACTGTTTACATTTCTGCTTTTGGAAACGACTCATCCGATTGGGTTTTTTATATCTCGAAATGACAATTTTTATTTCAAAAACTTATTATAAATCTTTCTATCTCAAAATTTTGCAAAAGAAATTGAAAAAGTTATCTAGGTTTAATTTTAATATATATCCCTTTAACACATTAACCCTTGTAAGCATATAAAAACAAAGTTCCGCCAAGGCACCATAGCCACAATTGTGGCACTACTTTGAACGTTGTTTACAGAAAGCTTGAGGCAGTTGGAATTAAAAATGTTTCTGCATAAGGTAGTCACGTAATACACGGTCACAGTTGTCTTCACAAGTTGTATTTTTGTTGGAAACGATGCACAAGTATCTGGCCTACGCCACAGTTTTGTTTGCTTTGATTATATCTCATAAATCAAAAGATAATTATAAATAAGTCAAAAATTTTGATAGAAAAATCATGATTTTTGATAAAAAATGTTTATTTTTCCCTATGAAAGCAGATTATTACACCTTTTTATATTATTTTCAAGTAAATATGGTAATGAAGTACAACTGTTGACAATTTTTTATTGCTTAAATTCACTTTTATAATTATTTAATTTTTCATGGGATACTTGAAGTTGAAAATTTAGAAATTTTACTTCCGAAAAAAAATATCTGCACTTAGATACCAATATATTTTTATTTTAACTTTTTTGCATGCACAAAACACTTTCCTAAAAACTGGTTTATCTCTAATTTGTATTTCATGTCTAGTTCCGAAATAATTATTCCGGAAGTGAAACATAGGCGAAAATCCTAATAAATCAACTCCCCGTAATACTGGAACCAAATATTCGAAAAAAAAATTAAATTTTTTTTTTGGAACAAATCGAAATTCTTTACAATGTGTTTGAAAGAAAAGATTCTACAATCCCTTTTTTTGTTTTTTTTGGATAATTTAAGGTATGCTTGAGCCACAATTGTGTCTCGGTGCTCACAAGGGATTCGATCCCGATTTTTCCCTATCTTTTGCTTAAACATACGCAAAAACGAAGAAAAACCCACGCAAAACCCAATAATCCTTTCTACTAGAAAGTCTCTAGGATGATTCTTTCTACAATCTTGGTAATGACACCTATTAGGAGGCGAAATATTTATCTAAATTCTCGATATTTTCTATGTATACTCAGCCCTATTTTAGTTTTCCAAAAAACCACATTATTATGTTTTATGACAACAGCCATAAATTTGTTTTAGGCAGATACGGTAATCTTACTCCAAAATCTCTGCTTACGTTAACTCCCGCTTCCTCATCTTTGGCTTCAATTGAATGGAATCGACACACAAATGGAGATTCCGGAATTTATTCGAGTGAACGTAAGATCAACTGAACTCTTTTAAAGCAAATCAGATCACTATCAACAATTAGTTAAATAAATAGTGATTTATTTCATGTTTTGGAGACAGACAATTTCATAATAATTTTAAGTTGGGTATTTATTACACGACGATTACGAAGGGGATGAAATTCATCAGATTTCTGAAGCCATTGATACAACACTGGAAAGAATTCGAACAAAATTAGATAATATGCTTTTAGAAGTCAGGAAAGTGAAAAATGTAAATTTTTCAACATAATTATTGAGCTCAATTGTCAAATAAATCTCGGATGATTTAAAATCAATTATAGTTTTTTAAAGCCTTATATTTCTATTAAGATTTAAACTTTGTCAATTAACCAAACACAATCTATTTTCATGCAAAATTTAAAAGGTTGTTTTTACCTTATTCAGACCAGGCTTGTTAAGGGAACGTTCCTCTACTGTCGGCTTTTCCCGTCCCCAAAAGCAGCCAAATATTTGATATTTACCTGACCTTTTTTTGCAGAGGTCAAATTTATAAAAAAAATAATTTTTGAATATTTTAATTGAGACAAAAATTTTGCCAAAAAAATATAAAAATATTTTTGTTTTATATCAATTGGTTTTTTAACAACAGATTTTTAATCTACATGTTTCGCTTTTATTGCATTTTCAAGATTTTTTTAAGAATGAACAGGTTTAGAAAAATTTTTGCGAGAGCGAAATAAAGTACAAACCAATCCACTCCGATTGTCTTGGTTTTTTCACGCCAGATTTTTTTTCTTCAAAGGTTCAGTTTTTTGTGAAAATATGGACAAAACAACTCGATAAGCAGTGACGACTTACCAGTCATTTATCAAATATCCATAACCCTTAGCTGCGCACACTATTCCATTACCCACCTGCACATCTTGTGATGATCTATCATAAGAATTTAAAGATGAAAAACACCATTTTCACGTTTGACCACCAACAGTGAATAAAACTTTGCTAGGCTGATAGTCTTTGAGAATCATAAGATTTAAATTAACGCTAAAATAGAAGACTTTTTGTAAATCATCACTTAATTTACAATTTGATTATTCAGTATAATTTTCTGGCATGAAACTGTCATTCAGTCGTCTTTACAAAAATACTAGTATATCCACCATTCACACTTTTTGGAATATCCCGGCCCTGTATAGTTAACGTAACTACATAAACGTAACTACGTAAACACACTTGTGTTTTTAGTAGCAGGGCCGGAATATTCCGGAAAGTGTGAATAAGGGATATCTGAGGTTATACTTCGGCTGCTTTTCACTCACAAGTGACAACTAGTCACCTGGTCACTGTGACCAATAAAATCACACAATGATCTTGCTGACGTCACAGGTATGACGCGGGAGTGAGAAAGCAGGCACAAGGATTATCTTCGATTTGCACAGGTCGCGGTTATCAATGACCTAAATTTTTCTAAGAAAAAGTTCCGAAAAACATGACTTATCATTTTCTTATGATTTGATTAGAGTTTCTAACTGGAACATTTTTTCTTGTATATTTCGAGATGAATCTATCCGTAACTAGAACACCCTAGGAAATATTTGCGGGTAATCCCTCCTTAAAATAATATCAAAATTATGTTTTCATGACTACTAAAGTAACAGCGAAGGTGATACAACTCGAATCGAAATAATCAACGATATTCTTGGTCATTTACACGATCTCGGATCGGAAGAATTCAATGAAGATATTTGGGCTACTTCTGCAAAAACACCTTCGCCAGTCAATGAACACCATCTTATTATGGAAGACAAAAGTAGGGGTTTTTCACGTATTTATTAAAATTTGTTATCTCTTAAATTATATCTCCTATTCACACTTTTGTAAATATCCCGGCCTGATTAGGAAACGTAGTGTAGTAGGGCCGGGATATTTACGAAAATGTGAATAGGGGTTATATATCAAGGGCATTTCAGAAACGATTTTAGAAAATGACGAGTTAAAATAAAGAAATTATTTTGCCACATGTATTCAAGATTTTTTTTTCAAAACTTATTAAATAGATTTAAAATAATCATGAGTATAGATATTTTGACGAAAACTATTTTTGAGACTTTTTTAAAAATGTCAATCTTTTGTTTTGAAAATTACACATACAGAAATGACGAGTGAAAGAAAAATTCAAATTTACGAAATGTGTCATCTTCGATTTATTATCTAATTTTTTTGATTGAAACCGGTGAGTTTCGGTTATTAATATAAGTAAAAATTTTTAATTTTTGCGGCTTGATTTTTTATTCGTTTTTATTTCGTTTTTTAAAATTTGAGAAAATTGTCCCGACGACGGATTTTTAAAAGCAGAATACAGGATGAAAAATTGACGGAAGATGTATCACATGATTTCAATTTCATAAATATAATATCTTCAATCGAGGAAGAACGAGCACCCTAAGTAAAAGGTGGCGAATTAATTCGGCTTTTGAAAACAACTCGATTGATCAAGTTTTTAGGTAGCTGAATTCGGATTAATTTGCCTTTGACTCAGGATGCTCGTTCTTCTTCGATTAAAGATATATCTTAATTTTTACAGTCATTCATCAATTTTTAGCGATCTGCCTTGAGCGCATTCTTCAAAGTAGTTTTTGAAAAAGCAGACAAAAATTGTTTTTTTAGTCATTTTTATATTTTCTACCTGCTCAATAATTTCTCAGATTTATTGGTGCAAAAAAATTTTGTCATAAAGTTTTTTACGAAAAATTTGAAATAATTTATTGCTTTTAAAAGCATAATTGAATACTTTGATGATGAATAGTCCTTATGAAAGTACACAAGTTTGTCCATCTCGTCAAACGATTGGAATTACATGTAATCTTCCGCCTCCTGAAATTACGACAAAACAAATTGCTTCAAAGTTCAAGCACGATCTGAAAGACGTTAAACGAGCAAGTAAAAGAACGATCAAAAGTAGCGTTTCCAGCTTATCTGAATCGACAAATTCACACATAGCCAGGCTATTTACATTTTTTTTCTTAAATTGTAATGTTTTTTAGTTAAAAGAGACTCCCTCGGAAAAAAAGATGATTTTGTCGTTTTTGAGGCTTCATATCTGAAAAACAATACAATGTAAAACCCAATATTTTTATCAGCAAAGTGTTAAATTTGAATGAAAATCACACATTCTGACAAATAATTGAAGAGCACTGATTGTTCGACCAATCTGGAACGAGCTTCAAAGTAAAGTGATATTTTTTCTTCAAAAGCCTTCTCCACCGTGACTTATTTAGATACGAAATTCGTTTTTATATTAATAACCACAAAACTTCATAAATTTGCCCTAGACTAGCGTTTTGGCAATTTAAAGCTCCCTGTATTTTTATATCATAAGATATTCTTAGGATTATACCCGGGAGCACTATTTGCCAAACTTAAAGTGTCAGAAATAATTTTATAGACTTTAAGGGTCAACCCTTCTCAAAAAAACTGAGCCACTTGAGCTGGGTTGAGCAGGCACTCAAATCGACAATTTGAACTTTAAAATTTCATTACAGCCAAGAAAAAAAAATTCAAATTTTTTTAGATCAAAAATTTTCTCTTAAAATCCTGCTCGGGTATTTTTTTCATGCGTTGAAAGAAATATTGATTTATAAGACGATTTTATCCCCGGGTTCAATCCTAGATATACTGTAATTATTTATACAGGTAGAGTATACAGGTAGAGTTTTTCAAAATGTGTGCTTTTGGCTGGCCATGGGCTTAGCGTATAAATATTTGGTGGGTGAGTCATAGTGCGCGCCTCCTGACAAATGTCCGCCAATCAAGAGGCCCGGATGAGGCAAAGTATTTAAATCAAATCAGAATTATTAAAAACAAAAATTAATATTTTTACATGAATATGAACGATTTTGTGAATATCCCGGCCCTGATTAGGAAACGTAATGTGTTTTTAAGTAATAGGGCCGGGATATTCACAAAAGTGTGAATAGGGGATATCCTTTTCGGAACGAAACTCCATCTCAAAAACGCTTACTATCTCTCTAGCGCGTGTTCGAATCCCACTAATGTTGTCTTAGTGATTATATTGAATATGATTATAGGCAAGGGTCTTGATAATGGAACCGCTCAATTTTATTGGTGTGTAATTACTCAATTAATCACTAAGACAATCACTTAGACAACATTAGTGGGATTCGAACACGCGCTGTAGAGATAGTAAGCGTTTTTGAGATGAAGTTCCGTTCCGAAAGGGTATACACAGACTCCTATGATCTTATTGAACTAAAATATAATATGGAAATTTTTAATAGCCTTTGTTAGGCCAGCCTGCGAAAGCTTTATCGAAAGAAGTGAAGAAAGAAGTTACTGAAAAAGTTGCTACTTTGAAACGATCGATATCGAATACTTCTGTTCTCTCAACACCAAAAAACATTCGAAACACTTTGAAAAAAGATTCCAAAAAACTGTTCAAGGGATTTAAAAATATTATGAAAAATAAAGACTAATTATTGTTCAAACAAACTATACTTAACCCTTACCTGCACTGCTGTGTTTTAAAACCCAGAGACAAAAATTATTTTGGTGAAGTATCATTTGGGCAACCGGAATATCGAAACAGACCCCCGAAAGTTCCATTTATTTTCAATTTCACGAATTTTGGTGAGTTTCAAAAACTAATCATCAGACCGGGAATGCATTATTTGGATGCAATTTTTTCTTTTATGCACTGCATAATATATGCAGTTAAAACAGCACTGGAACCAGATAATAATCTACAAATATACTTATAAAGCTAACTTTTGGAGAAAAATGTTTAAAATTATTTATTTTTACACCCGGCACCACCTGGTGGTCAAAAAGCAGGTACATAATAGAACATCGCGTGCAAGTAGGGGTTAATATTACCAAAAATCTTTAAAGTATAAACTTATCTTGGATCTCTCGCTTACCGAGCGTTTCTACCAACCGATTTATAGACTTTCAGGCCTGTTGATAGGATTTATTTCCGTTCCCGGTTTTTGAGTTAGTTAAATAGGGTTCTGGGTGGTAACACAGCAATTTGCTGGTTATTTTCCCTACAATTAAACAGTTTCATGCTCAGATTCCGCATTTTTTCAAATATTCAGAATCTGTCCCGTGAGGGTCTGTATTAAATTTTCCGTGTACAAACTTTGTACTACAAAGTACATATTTACAGATCTTTGCATGTGCAATTATCTACGCTCTTTCATAAGACTTATTTCACTGAAATAACAGAACATAATTTTTATCGATTTATTTATTAAAACACTATTTTGAACATAAATTAATTAACTTGCTTCATTTGAATAGAATTAACAAAACTGAGAAATCAAGCAGCTCGAACTAATGAAGCTTGAAAGAAAGACAGATTGGAAAGTTGCTCAGAATTAGAGAATGTGAGTTTGACAGTCACTTTTTGTCCTTTGACAAGATCAATTTCATTTATGTAGTTAACGGTATTCGTGTTAGAAGTATCAATTGTATCGTATCCAGTGTAAGAATATTTCGCTTCTCGGTCTCCAGCATTTCCATCAACCAATAAGTTCAGAGAATACCGCCTGTAATTATATTGGCCCCATTTATAAGATCGAAATATCACATTGAATTTATATCGACCAGATACTGGAATGGTCATAGCACCAGTTGATGGCGAATAACAATTTGCAGTGTCCACAATTTTGTTTGAAAACTTAAGGGGGTTATGTCGCAAGAAATGAAGCTGGAATCGTGAATAACCAAACCTTATAAGTTGTTGGAGCTAACCTTATCAAATGAATTGAATATGCCCTGAAAATAATGATATAATTTTTGAACAATTGTATAGTATGGGAGTGATAAGGCTGATATTTGAATTATTCGACGCAGATACTCGATTAACTTGCAAAGTTATGAAACCTTCATGAGTTTACTAAAACAAACCCTGAAAATCATTAAGAGAAACTAAGTAGCATGATTTATGTACAAAATTTCCTTAGGAAGCCCAAAACATGCACTCTCGATCAAATGATAAAAGAAAAACTTTAAATAACCGAAAATTTCCGACCGTACATATCCTGTTCCAACCAGGGATGGGCGTCCGATCAGATCACATTTTTTCAAACTCGGGTCCGAACCGATCCGATTTTGAAAAATTTTGAAGCCCGAAATATCCGAACCGAACCGATCTTGAAAATCTGATCGGATGCTCTTCCCTGGTTCCAACACTCTTGCATCAAAACCGATTTTGTAGTGTTCAATAGCAAAAAATGATAAAGAAAATCATTGAAATAATACTACCATAAATATCCTTTAAGGGGGTGGCATAAGTCCAGAAGATTGGTACATTTTTTCAGATCAATATTTGAAAATTAAAAAAATGTGGAAATTTGTTTTTTTTATTTTTTATCTTCAATTAAAGTGTTCATTCTTACAAACGTTTACATTTTTACTTTCTAAGCATAACTAAGTATAGTTAAAATATAAAAAAAACACTTTTCACTGTACATCCATTTCCAACTTAACCCGACTATAGATTTTTTCTAAGACGATATTGATAAACTTCATTTATTTTCGGGTGTACTCCGCCAAAAAGTCTCTTAAAAATTCTGTACATTCGAGAATTTTTTTAATATCAAAGTTGTTTTTCCATGAAAAAGAGTAAAAATTGGCAAAAAGTAGAGAAAAACATTTGATATTAAAAATATCCTGACTATTAAACGAAATGGCGCCTATTACACCCACAATTTTATTGAGAATTTTTCGAAACCAAAATTTTTTTTAAATTTAGTGCCGAATGGAACTTATCGAGTGTACAGTCAAGTCTTTAAAATTTCATCAACAGTTTCAAAATGATAAACGCGCGACCTACCGATTAGTTGACATACGGCGATTTAATAGATACCAAAACATTTAATATGTGATTCTGCATGATTTTTATGGAGAGTTCAAAAACCACGAATTAAAAATTTTGGACGTGATTTGGGGGAAATTTTTCATACTTTTTTCAAATTTAATGTAATTTTTCTAAAAAAGTCAATAAAAATAAAAAATTTTGATTATTCAAACAGCGGTCAGAAAATATGTAGGAATCTATGTAAAAATTTGAAGTCGCTTTTTTTTGGTTTTTACCCACAGATTTCAGTTATCAAAACAGAAAAAATTTTGGACAAAAAATGCGGAAAATTTTCATAATGCTTTGATTTTTTTTCTAATTTTTCCGATTTCAAGGATGAAAACTTGAGCTCAAATCTTTCCTAAAATAGATAAAAAATTATTTAAATAAGCTAGATCATATATATATTCTGGTTGAGCTAACGATAATAAGCACAAAAAATAAACTAACTAATTAATTTCGTGAGTTATATTGACTCCAATCTGGCGGGTTTATGCCACCCCCTCAACGAACTAATGTTAATCTAGGATGTGCGGGCTGAAAAGCGGCCCCATGAGTGGCTAGGAGGGCTCATAGAAGCGTTAGGATTGGCTCCCTCAGCCCGCACATCCTAGATTAACATTAGTTTGTTAAAGGGATATATGCTTCTACCGTATTTCTGTACTGCTTCAACACAATAAATTATTTTCATAAATTGGCTTATTTTTTAACTAAAGGTGCAAACAAATGATTTCCCAAAAAATCGTCCAAAAACCCACTTCACATTGCAATTTGCGGGGCAAAAACAAGCAAATTATATTTGCCCGGAAATTTCTGAAAAACTGCTTATTTTCGTTAATTTCCGGGACAAACAAGTTTTACTCAATTTGTTGTCTATCAAGTTGTTCTGCCCCGCAAAACCACCGGAGCTAACAATGCCCCACAAATTCCCCGCCACACTCTCTAGTTTAAGATTTAAAGACGAAAAAGCGTGAGCTTAATTTCATGAAATGAGGTTAAAAATTAGTGAAATTAATGCTACAAAGACCAAAATTATTAACGATTCAAAACCACCATTTTGCGACGACAACCCCCTTTAGCAAATATCCAGAAAGAGAATTTATAAAAGACCTAAATGTTATTTTAAAGAGTGTATAGATAATAAATAGCATACTCGGAGCCAGAACCATAACGATAATTGACAAAAACATTTTCTCTTGATTTTGCGATTTCGGTTTTGAAATTTTCTTTGAATTGAGATGGATATAAAGAATCAGCAAGTTTTCCAGAGCACTTCAAGTTACCCAATTTGTACCAGATAAAACTTAACATTCCGGAATCGCCTCCATAATTGAGTTTCATAACAGGAAGTTGGTCGCGACTTGTTAAAACTCCAGAGTCCTGAACGAATTGTTCCCTGGTATCACAATGACATTTTCCCTAAAGTTAAATCATGAAAATTTCACGAAAAAGTTAGAATTAAAGATTTGTAAACTATCTGCACAAAATATCTAAAAAAATAAAGTTTTTAAACTTTATTTTTTGAAACTGTTCAAAACAATTTTTTTTCGAATTTTAGTTTTCGAAATTATAGGTTATATTACTTATATTTTATGGATTTAAGGGCCCTAAGTTGTCAAATCATGACTATTTGAATGATACAAAAAACGCGATATACTAGCACCCAATCAAAACACTTGATTTCAAAATTAGCCGATTTCATTGGTCAGAATTGGGCGAATCTACGAATAAAATATATTTCGGTTGAGGGTCCCTAATCCATATCGATCACAGCGGCCATAAGGACATTCTAACCACGATTAATTCTCAGCTTAAAAAATGAAGGCAGCGAAGAGGCAATATTTGAATNATTCAAATATTGCCTCTTCGCTGCCTTCATTTTTTAAGCTGAGAATTAATCGTGGTTAGATTGTCCTTATGGCCGCTGTGATCGATATAGCTCAAAACCTTATTTGAAAATACTCTAGCCTTAAACGGAATATGAAACATTTTCAATCGTCATTTTTATTCAATTTTCAAACAATTTTCTGTATTATTGCTAAGTTTTGAATAAAGAAATATTGCTGCATTTGTTGCTCGTTTGAAATTGAAACAATCACATGGAAACTTTTATTTCAGCTTCTTTCTAATTTGCTTAAAAAGGCCGTAAGTAACATAGCAACTTAAAGTGACACACTAAATTTCGAAATACATTTGTCCGACATTGTTTCTATTATAGAAACCAAATTTGAAAAACTTTAACTTTTTTCGAAATAGTTGACAATAATTGAGTCATCCATGCGCTTATTTGTAACTAAGAAACCCCATTTATCGGCAAGAAAGTTAAAATTTTAACAATATAACATCAAATAAATTATTATCTATTTAAAAAATAATGACATACAGGGTGTAAGGTTTTTACCTTTTTTTTTCCAAACTGGTTACACTTGATTTCCGCCGTTTTGATTGGTTGTCAGAAGAGTTTTCTCAGATTCAACCAATCAAAACGGCGGAAATCAAGTGTAACCAGTTTGGAAAAAAGAAGGTAAAAACCTTACACCCTGTAAGTCAGGATTAAAAAAGAACATGACCACTCTTATTGTAAGGTACCTTTATGCCACTATAATTATCTGAACAACTATTTTCATTGAAAAAACATTGACATCCAACTGCATCTTTATCTTCATCGCCATGCCAATACGAAATTGACTGATTATTTCGGTCAGTCCACCAAGAAAAACCAGTTAGAGCTTGTCTAAGGGTGGCAGACTATTTTTGTAAATATTTTTGAATTTCGAAAATTACTTTTAACTAAATCTTGTCGTTAACTAAAATTAAAAGTCGAAATCAACTTTACAATAGATCCAGTTAACATTGGGAAATGTGTCATATACAGGGGCGGGTATCTTTAGCCCAATATCGCCGAAAATGCTTGATATCGTCAATTTTTTTGAGATTTATATTAGAAATTACTTTGTGGGCCTCATGAATGACGTCATTCTTATCATTGAATTTCTCAAGTTTGCTCCTTTCAACTTCGATTTGATTGCTTTATTCGAAGCTAGTGTGAAACTCCTTAAAAAACGGTTTGAGGCGTTTTTCATTTTTCACATAAAAGATATTTCTCGCCGAAAGTTTTTTGCCCTCCCTGTATGGTATATTTCTAATTATATCTCCTAGGTGCTTGAACCACGGTTCAACGAAAAGGGGAAAGTGAGCATCGTAAAAATTTACACTCAATTTTAGAATAAAAAAGTTGATATTTTATTGAATTGATATAATTCATCTGTGTTTTAAAAAACAGATGCGTATGTGACATGCGGTATGTGACTCACATAATGTGAGTGATAACAAATCGTGCGCAAATAAAATCAGTTGTCGCAAAATTATAGAAAAAAGGCAAAAATCAATTTTTCACAAGATTAATTGCACAAAAATTTCTCGGCCACCCTGGCTGTACTAGTGCAGTTGTTTATTATTGTCTGGGAGCAAGTTTGTGATAGGTCAATAACTGCTTTTATTTGCTCCACAGAATTTTCATAAGTTATTTCTTTTTCATAACATCCTGGTTCTGAACATCCGTCGCTTCCACCTTGCGTTGAGGTGTTTTCTGCTTCTTGAATATCACGGAGTATCGAAAAACAAAACCGGATGAATAAAGCAAACACTTTTATTTACCGATGTCACTTCCGGTGACCAAAATCACCGATTAAAAGTTGAAAAACTTAAAATTATCAGAAAAAATTGTTCGTTAAAATATACAAAAAACACTAACACTTGTAAATAACCATTATGGACTCACTGTTTAATGATCATAAGGATGTGGGCGACGATATATATCTCATCTTCACGTATAATACAGTTTGATACACCTATGTTGTAGAGAATTTTCTGCCTAGTTTTTTTAACTTATAAATATTTTTTTGGTTTTGAGATTTTTTCAAAGAAAAGTCGGTTTTTCGGGGATTGAGATTAAAGGTTAAATTAAGGGTGACGATAATTGAAATTTCTCGGATAACTTTTTTGATTGCCCTATTTTGTAGAGAATTTGTCACTGAGTTTTTTAACTATCAGGATTTTTTCTGAATTTTTTTCAAAAAAAAAGTAGGTTTCAGAAAATTTATAGTTCAGAATTTCACCAAAAACTAGAAATTCACAAGTCGTTCCTGTGACTTTGGAGAGGAAAATTGAAAAAAGGCTACCGTTCGGCCCTTAATCCAGGCTTTGCGGTGAAGTTCATGTACAAATTGAACATTTTCTATAAAT
>SCLH01000459.1:356494-379470 GCA_004367855.1 Oikopleura vanhoeffeni | reverse complement strand
ACCACCAGGTGGTGAGTCTATTCTAGAGCACTAAACGTTTTTTTTTAAATCTATCTTCTTTTAGACCCCACATACAAAGCGTCTCAAAATTTACACAAAGTAGCGAATAAATGAGAACAAAAAAGTGATGTGAAGGAATTTTTCGATTTTTGACTTTTTTTCTTCTAGAATCTCACTTAAACGCCGATTTTGCCAGTTTTTCGACTTCAAACTCTATCTTCTTTTAGACGAATGTTTAGAATGAAGCCATTTTTTCGACTATTGTAGATAAATATAATGCGGTAAAAGTGATGAGAAAGAATTTTTGATTAAAATTCTAGAATTCTAGAAAATTGATTTAAAGTTAACCGGAAATGAAAAGTTCGAAAAAAAAGTTCGTCTGATCGGAACAAAAGTACCACCAAATTGAAGCTGAGATTTCACTGATCAAAAAGTTGGCTCTATTCATTATTTTTTGAAAATTCAAATTATAATTATTGAGGGGAGTGGGCCTCAGTTGACCCCAAAACTTAGATCACCTCATGGTTGAGATGGCCCTACGGTTGACGTGGCCCCATAGGTGAGTTGGCCCACAAACTAAGATGGCCCCAAAACTTAGATGGCCTCACGGTTGAGATGGCGCCATAGGTGAGTTTTTCATTTTTGAATAAATTTTTTTATTTTTGTCCCTTATCGCCGAATGTCTTCATATCGCTGAATGTGCCAGAATCGTAGAATTTGCTGATATCGCCGAAATTTTTTGTCGAAAAACTTTCGGCAATATTGCTTAACCCTTGAGACCAATTATATTTTTATAAGTAGTGATGTATTAAACACGAATTTTTTTCGAAAACGATTAAACTTTGTTTTTGAAGCTTTAGAAAAAAATATTTATATGATAAATGTCAGATTTAATAACTGATTTGTAAGAGAAAGTTTCTAATTTTATACAAAAAATGAATTATATTTGCAGAGCTTCAGGATAACGCGGAAGAAAACAGAAATCTTTGGTTAATACACCAATACTTTGGTGTATACTATATGAGTCAGATAAAATATAGTCAACAATTCCAATCCGTTATTGTTTCAGTTAAGCAAAAGCTAGCTGTTGATTTTAAAGGCGTGCTACGATTCGCCAATTAAATTTTAATTGCAAGAATAGTTTTATACTAACAACAAGATGTTTAATCTACATGTTTCGCTTTTATTGCATTTTCAAGATTTTTTTAAGAATGAACAGGTTTAGAAAGAATTTTGCGAGAGAGTTTTATACTTGTAGTATTTCTTTTAATTATTATTTATACGAATAAAACGTGTTTATGATTTATTTATCGAGATCAAGATCAGACTGAAATTTTTAACGTTTCATATTGTTTCGAACATTTTTTGCAGAAAATAACTCTATGGTTAGTATTCAGAAGGGTTATTTGTAGGAAAATACAGAGTCGATTTTAAAGTCAAAAAAAGTTAATTACCTTTAGACAAAATAGCTCATTAAACATTTTTATTAACGTTGAAGAATTTGTGTTGTTATCCGTTTCGAACTCTTATATCCTATTCCGAGTACTGTAGATCAAAATTGCCTAGGTAAAAATACAAACCAATTGTGTGTTCAATTCAGGGATTTGATTGGTTGGTTGGCCCGTCTCACTCTCGTTTGTATTTGGTTTGTATTTTTACCTTGTAATTTTTACCTTGTAATTGGTTTGTATTTTTACCTAGGCAATTTTGATCTACAGTACTCGGAATAGGATATATTTTCAAAATGAAAAAAAGAAGAAAAACATGCAAACTAAAGAGAAAAAATTTCAAATTAATCACCTACAGTGCCTTTGATCCGAAAAATCTGGTAAAAATGTTGAGAATATATTCCCTTGTGTGAAATAAAGGATTTTAACTGGTCGAATCACTATAATACGGATAGTAAAAATGCTTTTTGTAGATAGTGGAAAAACGGTCAGCGCAGATTTAATTTATTCGGAGTATTTTTTGGTTTGAGGATAAAACTTACGCAACAACATAACGTACTGACTTCCGAATATATGGGAATCTCGAAAATTTAATAACAAATATTTTAAAGAAAATTTCACTAAAAATTAGACAAAAAAAGAGTTCATCAAAGAAAAAAATTGCCCAAATAATTTTTAAACCATGTTGAAGAGGTCAAATTCTGAAATTTTGGGCCCTAATTAGGGTGCGCAGCCAAAACGCTACACACAAAACTAAAACCTTTGATGAAAATTTTTGTTGTGGGTAAATTATTTTCTCTTCCGCGCTTTAGTGCTTCAACCAAAATTAAATTTGTCGATGAATTACAGTAGATAATCGTCGAAAAATTATAAAAAATATGTAAATTTATCATTGAACTAGAAAATTGCGTTTTGGTGCAACCGAAGTCAATTTCATGATTTTTAGAAAAAATCAGTTGACCAGATTAGGGAGGTCGGTGCATTTTGACAGATTTGCACTTTTTCAAATTTTTTTCTTTTGATGGGAAACTTTTTGCCACTTCAAAATTCACGGACAAAACTTTCACGAACGAAAAAATGTACTTTTGCGCTTACTTCGTTAATCTGTGTTTCTCAGATCAATTATTTTTACATTATTATTCGTCTGTTAAAAAAACACTCAAAAATCGCGCGTTTGCTATGGAAGGTGTCTAAATTAGGGTAAAATTTATTTATGAATAAAAAACTGTTAAAAACGACCTCGAAAATTTAAAAAAAATGATTCCGACCATAAATAAAAATTTTGGAGCCACCCACTCACAATGTGAGTATTAAAAAACAACCTTTTGGGCTTTCTAAGGCGCTTTAAAGGTTGAATTATTATTTATTTTATGTTGTTATGACACGAATCGGGCCACAAAAACATTTAGCTATACATGACATAAATTTTTTTTAAATTTTCGAAGAAAAAAATCTCGGAAATTTTTTTCGGTCATTTTGAAGGAATTTGAATGAAAAAATGCGTAGGCGGAACGATCGAAAACGCAAATTGATATTGGCCAACATTTCGTGATTGAGCAACTACTTCAATCGTCAATTTGAACAATTAAATGTCATTATACATTATAAAAACGTTTCGAAAAATAATTTTTTTTTCAAAGAATTCTCTAAATAATTCTGCACAAGTGACTTATCACCAATCGTCAATAAACTAATTAGTTTAAAAGTCGATTTCGGCCCGGTACTGACCCTACCTATACACCGTTTAAAATTTATTTAATTGTTTGTTATACGATTTCTTCGTCAAAATTGAGTATTTAAAATTTTGAACAAAACCGATATAAAAATGGCACATCGATAAAAATATTTTTCTTCATGAGTTGAATGAAATTAATTTGAAACGGTGGATGGGTCGGCTTACGAATTTAGCAGGTTTCGATGAAATAATTTAGTTTAATTCTGGATGAAAGACGGCTTCGATGGATTTCTGTCAAACCGTAGTTTCGCTTCAAAAATTATTATTCAGAGTACAAACAAGAGCAAAGAGACAAAACCAGGACATATTTGATAAAAAATAAAAGGAGGCATTTGCAATTTTTACGCCGGTGATTTCAAATAAGTTTTTTTTTGAAAAAAATTTGAACAAGAAATGAGGAAATTTTTCAAAATATTTACGAAAAGTTTCACCTAAAATACTGTCATTTGATTTCTTAAAAAAAGGCATGTTATTTCTCAAAAAAAATGTCATATGATAGCATATAAAAATATGTATAAACGCGGAAAGTTGAATTGGCCATTTTTGTAAAGGGTGATATTGAAATTGTTATTGAATTTTGTTTACAAATAAGCCCTAAATCGGCTAAAGGCCGATAAAGGGGGATATTATATTCTGAATTTAATTTTGTTGAAAAATGAGCCACAAAGCGGTCGAAGGCCGAGAAAGTGTGATATTAGATTTTTAATTTAATTTTGTTGAAAAATGAGCTAGAAATCGGCCGAAGGCCGATAAACGGTGATATTCTATTTTGAATTTAATTTTGTTGAAAATGAGCCTCAAATCGGCCGAAGGCTGATAAAGGGGGATATCATATTTGAAATTTAATTTTGTTGAAAAATGAGCCCCAAATCGGCCAGAGGCCGATAAAAAGGTGATTTTGTGTTTTTTATTTATTTTTGAAAGAAAATTAACAAATTTTATAGAAAATTTGATAATTTTTTTTCAAAATTTGATAATTTTTCTCCAAAATTTGAAACTTTTGTTAAAAATTTGAGATTAATTTTAATTACAAATTTTTTCAAAAAACTCGAAAAATTTCTCAAAAAATTCACAATTTATTTCAAATTCAACAATTTCTCAGAAGTTAAAATTTTTTTTAAAATGTTGCGAAATTATGCAAATTCGACAGAAAATTTTTCAAAAATTTGGAAATACAATTCTTTGATATGATTTTTAACAACAAAGAAAATTTCAAATTTTTATTTTAATTAAGTAAAAAATTTACCATTTAATAAATCTCAATTTTAAATCAAAATTCAAATTTTGAAGAAAAATTATCAAAATTTTGAAAAAAAATTATCAAATTTTCAAAAAATAAATTTGTTATTTTATTTCAAAATAAATAACTGCTTTTACATAGAGAAAGAACAGCCTGTTCTAAACTCATGAAATTATTTCTAAAAAAAGTCTTGAGGAATTAAAAGATGTTTTTCACCGTAATTCAATATCCGATAAGGCTTATTGATCAAAGAATTAAAATTTTTTTGTCAATGAACCAAAAACCGGAAAGAGAGCTACAGACATCACATTAGTTTTTTGATTATACCTCTCCCCACATTGAACAATATATTTGCCGTTTAGCGTGGCGCAATGTCAAAATATTTTATCCAAATTTCCAGAGTCCAACAACGCGTACCGACAATTAGGTCAACCAAAATGTTTTCTTTGGTCAACGCCAACAAAAAAATTGAGCTTAAAGACCAGACATATATGGTTTATAATTTTTATGCCCTTGTATGATGTTTTAACATTGGCCAAAACTAAAAAAGATTGTTAAAAATTCGGATCGAAGATCACCAAAGACCTAGGCTCGGGGTCTCATGTTTTGGTAAACATATGAAAACTGTTTCTAAATATATACATGAACAAGGCCAATATGCTATAACTGCAAAAATCAATACACGAGTCCCAAGAAGGCAAAATTTGCAATTTTTTATGTCTCGCTTTTCTTCGATCGAAAAAGGTTTTCGAAACGATCAAGTCGACGAAATTGCGCGGCATAGTAACATTCGCCTTAAACGCCCAAAATAAATGATCAAAAAGATCTTAAAGCGTTTAGACTTTCTAATCATTCCTATTAAATGTAGAACCTACCCCAATGCCCTTAATCGCTGTATCACACTTACCCCTCTTTATCCCTAAAACAGCTTATACTCCCCAAATTTTTTTCCGCTGACTAAATTATGTGAACATGCATGTTTTTCTAGACTTTCAAATTTCTGAGTCTGAATTTATTTTGATAATAACTTAATTCATTCTTGAAAAATCTGAAAAAATGAATTAAGTGAATTTTCCCCCGAAAAACTAGTAGATATCAAATAAAAACATGTATATCCTCTTTGAGGATCATTTTTTTTTAATTAAATTCAAAATTAAAATCCTCTTTAGCGGCCCTCGGCCGATTTGGGGCTCATTTTTCAACAAATTAAATTGAAAATATAATATCCCCTACATACTACTTTTTTTTGTTTTTATTAATAAGTTTATGCTTTCTGAGTGTCCCCTAGGAATTTTGTGCTGTTTTTACACCTCTTAAGTACCCTCAAAGAGTGCGACCACTAACCCCCTAAGCGTGTTAGGAGTTTGAGAGCAAAAAAAACCCCATATTTCGGCCAAAAAATACGATTTCAAATAAATTACTTATTTTCAATACTTTTAGAGACGCCTACTTAAACCATTTTCTGAGCGTAGGTTAGATATCAGATGCTCTGAATATTACTGGCAACTTCTTTAAGAGTTGTACTACGTATTTGAAGAAAAAATTAATTATTTTCTGAAGCCAGGTTTCTCAGAAACTTTGCTTTGAAAATGTGTATAAAAGGCCAAATTATCGTCCCCACAGTCTTTAAACTTCCCTTGAACAAAACTCCCGACCTTCGACCCGACCTGGGTCGAAAATTTTTTTTGACCTGACGAAAAAAGTACTCGGGTCGGCGGTCGACCCGACTGGAAAATTTCATGAAAGAAAAATCGCCCGACCCGACCTGGTCAATTTTTGAAAAAAATCCGATCGCCTTCTGGTCTGCTAAAGTTATACTCAGAATAACTAAACTCGGGACAAAAAAAATCAATTTGTGGTGGTCTCGCTTCTCTGTGATGCCTTAGGGCGCGCTGAGGTCAAACACAAATTACTAAATCCTTAATAAATATCGGATTTTAAAATTTTTTTCGCCATTCAGACCGCAAAATAAAGCTCTTATTAATCAAAACATTACAATTTAAAATTTCTTAATATTTTGGAAAGTTATCAATAAAAACATATTTAACTTGAACAAGGATCCTAGACCTATTATGCAAAACACTTTATATTCCGGTATGTTATTCTCTGAAATCTTAGCTTGAACTGTTCAGTAGCGATTATCTAATTATTTTCAGAACAGTTATAATGAGCAACTAAAGTTCCTCGTTATCAGATTCATACAAGGAATAAAAATTGATATTATTAGGTAGGGATGGTTCAATTATCAAATCTCTAGAAATACAATGCTCCGACATTTACTTTCTCGATATGTGAAATCACATTGTGAATCTCTATGATGTCTTTTTCAGAATTTTTGGTAAAATATTTTGTTAAACGATCATTTTTTCTTAAATCCAATTTGTTTGAGTTTTAAGTTTTGGCATTTTTTATTAAAAAATTCTTCTGAACCTATATATATTCCAAGAAAATCGATGCCCTCTATACAATAAACTGTCATAAAATATTATGATTTTTAATCAGTATCCTTTAATCATTCCCTGCCAAGCTTCATTCAAAATATCCCTTTTGATCTCCGAGAAATTTTGTCGAGCTTTGTAATTTGTGAGGTGCGAAATTCTCTTGATCAAAGAAGCGCTCCACTAACAAAAAAAATTATTACCGTTCTGAAAATAATTTAGATAATCCTTACTGAACAGTCCAAAGCTAAGATTTCAGAGAATAACATATCATAATAGTAAAGTGTTTTGGCATACTAGGTCTAGGATCCCTTGTTCAGTTAAAACTATGTTTAAACGCAAGGGCAGGAATTTCAGGTAATTAAATTGGGGAAATGGCATTATTTTTTTTAAACGGACAAGCATACTCGTAGCATGCGGCATACCCCCTTAAGGGTGTGGGTGTCGTGAATTAAGCTGTTTTCGCGACTCGGTTCTATCGGTAACCGCAGAAGATTATGTACGCAAAAATTTTTCGTCGAAAATTGAAGGACCCAGTCTCCAAGATATTTCAGCACTTATTGTAATCTGATACAATGCAACCTACGCTCACACAGGAACCTTGACTAAAGCCTGCCAACGAAAACAACACAAGAAAGCTATCTTTCTCCTAGAATTTACGTATCAATTTCTTCTAATTTTTCATGTCAGGCTCCAAAAGAAGCAGTACAAAATCCATTAGAGCCCGATTCTCCGAAATTCTTGTTTATCGAACGGCACAATTTTTTTTTCGTCTTAAACATTTTCTGATTTCCGTTTTTTCGCGATAAGTCTTCAAGCGTTCAATTAGCAACTATTTGTAATATGATACACATCCAACCTACCCCACACAGAGAACCTTCATAAGCCTTCAAACAGGCAGTACAACCAATTCCCATTAGAGCCTTTTTTTCAACCATTTTGCCTTGTTAACAGAAAAAAATCGCAAAAAAACGAAACAGATATTTTAACGAATTGAACAAAGAAAGCTTGGCCGTTTAAAAACAAAATTCGAGAATCGGCTCCGATGTATTTGTTCGTACTGCTTCTCTGGAGGCCTGACATGAAAAATTATCAGAAATCTTGATGTAAATTCTAGGACAAGATAGCATTTTAGTGTTTTTCTGGGTGGTCTTAGTCAACGGTTCTGTGTAAGCGTACGGTTGCATTGTGTCAGAATACAAAATGCTGAAATGCACTTGGGAAGTCTGGGTTCCTCACCAGTTGAGCAAATTTTTGCGACAAACACACACCCTTAACGCAACGATGGCACGAAGTGTATCCCGAGCTTCGTCTAACAAACCTGTCCGTTTTAACGCAGTCTATTCATTACAAATTTTTTATAAAACTCTCACTTGAGTCACCTTATTATATTATTATAATAAGTTAACTTAATATTTAAAGTTTTAAACAAACGTCAATTTAATCATGTGAAATTGGTATTTACGGTATTTTAAGAATTTCAATTCATAACGTAAATCTTTTTTATGCGGTCCAATTTTTCTTCAGCACTCTCAGGAAGCATTAATCTTTCCGTTCGGATAAATTTTAAAAAAAGGAAATAACCTGAACGTTTTTAAATGATGGTAGTTACTATACTTAAAAATGATTAATTTACATTTGTTCATTGAACTAATAAAAACGGAATCGAAAATTGACTTTTTATTGAGATAATTTTTCATCTGACCAGGGTACACTAGACTGGTTACACAACATTGTATTTAAAGAACCCAAAATCTATATTTAGTTCATAATAAAACCAGAAAACATGAAATAAAGTTTTTCGCATTTTTATCGGAGGATGTCTGGGAGATGTTCTATATGCCACTATCGCAAGGATAGGTTTGCTTTTTGAGAGAAGGTTCTCCGGAATGATTTGTTTCTTGTGTTGTTTACAAAAATTTAACCGTTTTTTCCTAATGAGGGTCTAATCAATTCGTTTGAATGAAAAAACGAACGGAAGAGCCAAAATGGAAATCGAGTATTCGACAAGTAAATAATATGCATGGAGTTATAATGTCAGCCGACAGTACGGATCTTACCAGCCTACTAATTGAAACTGAGCACACATAGCCCGATTTAATTTTCAATCTGATAAGGAAGTTTGGTGGTTATATATTAAAAACAGCAGGGTAGTTGAATGAGACGGCGAATAATCTTATAATGACGAAAGGACCTGCGGATAATAGTTTTCCAAAGGGCGGCAAAGGATTAAGAGGGGTTCAGTGTTATTTGCCTGGGTCCTACCTCTTTTGCTGGCCAGGATTTAACGTTGAGACATTTTTAATTTATATTTTTTAATCTTTGCCGCAATTCATCAACTTAAACAAAAATTAAGTGATTCATAAACTAGTTTTTTCTCGAACAATTACCCTCAAAGTTAAGAAAAATTTACTTGAAAGAAAATTGGGATCATACAGTAGGTTTTTTTTTTTGACCACAAGTTGCGTCAAAAATCAAATTTAACGCAGTTATGGCTCTATAGCGCCAATTGTACGGATTGCCAATGTCCATGCGCAGCCATGAGCGGTTTATTCGATGACAAAAAATTTTAGCGTGACATATATCATGATTCTGATTGAAATTGATCAAAATGGGCCTAGGTACTTTCAAAAGAATGTTGAAAATTTTAAAAACAACGAACGCCTTTTTTGGATTTCACATATTTTTACATATTTTTTATTTTCTCGAATAAATGTTCATTCGGATTTTTTTGCTGACAGCTAGCATGTCTTCAATAATCAAACACATTTTCTAATGTTTATTAAATTTTCATCAGATAATTCAGGAATACATGAACTTACTATTGAATGGACTATAACATGGGTGCGGAAAGAAGCGGTATTCATGATTCGAATTGGGTAGATTGTTGAAATAATTATTAATATATGTTGCCATGATTATGAAATTACTGCTTTGAAAGGAAATTTGAAAGGACAATCCCACCCAGCTTTGGTTGAACAATAAAATAATTTGAAAATATAAACTTATATCAATAATACACTATATTTTGCGGCTGGAATTAAAAGACCCTGACGCACAAATCTGAATACTTGACATGATTCACCATGCGGGATTAATGATTGCGTAGGACGCCCAAATTAGCCGATATCATAGGCTTATACTTAAAATACAGGGTTTTGATTTCTGCAAATTTCCCACGTCGTAAGTATCTTTCAATATTCGAAGTCGAATCCACCGAGGCTCTTTCATCAATATACCCTATTCACACTTTTGTAATTATCCCGGCCCTCCTAACTTAAAACACTACGTTTCCTAATCACGGCCGGGATATTTTACAAAAAGTGCTAATAAGGAATAACTTTAACAAATATTAATAATACTTCTTACAACCATTCTTAAACCTATTTTCAATTTAAAAATTTTGAAATAATTTTTTAATTCAAAATTGAAATTTTCTTTGATTTTACTAAAAACAATTTTTTTGAAAGTGTTTATATTAAAATTTGAATAAATTACTTTGAAATAGAAAAAACTAATTATACCAAAGGAAACTCCTAGAGCGTTTTTTGGGTCATATTTACTATGAGTTAATATTTATACAAATTATTAACATATCAATGTGGGGAATGTGAATACTTATTTTGCCTTATGTATAATACATTTTAATGTGGGCCAATGTGTTCAAAATTTCACATTTCCGCATACTCTGATAATTATATCATTAAAAAAACATATATTCAATATCTTTCATTATGATTCAAAATTTTCCATTCCAATACTTCTATAATTATCATAAAAAAATGATCAATAATTTCAATTATGTGTTTTTTTTTTTCAAAAATTAAATTAAGCCATTTTTCAATTCACAAAATCATGAAAATATTTTCATTATGTTGTTTTTTTTTCAAAAAAATATGTATTTGATTACTGTGTACACTGGAAGGCTGTTAATTAATAATGAACTATGTAATTAATACATCAATGATTTTTATATTTTTTAACTATATGATCTGTGGAGGGCGATATAAATTCTTATATTGAAAAATTAATAAAATTCATTATGTATTATTACATAAGTATCCATTAATTAACAACTATGTGGAAATTCAAACATGATAATTTTGATTTGTATTCAATACATTCTAGTGGCAAGTGTGTTCGAAAATATCAATTTTCCGCTATTCTGATAATTTATACACAGTAAATTGATGCAATAATTTTCATTATATGTTTTTTTTTAATTAATTTAGCTATTTTAGTTTTAATATAGATCAAATTATACTTTTTTTTTCAAATAATTTTCATTTTCTGGTTCTTAAAAAATGCGGCATGCAAGGATACAAGCGATGTGACGAGCGGAGAGGCCAGAAGCCGAAGACCACCACGACAAGGACTTCATTAAATATTAACAGTCGTACAGTTTAAACAAATTTAACTCTATGCAAATCGAATGAAAAATGTTGGCAGACCATAAACCAAACGTTTGGCTTTACACATCCTTCCACCGGAACCATCAAAGTGCATTTCCATCTTTGCGATATTAACCTTTGGAAGAAGAGACAGGAATGTTGTCCAGAAGCTTTTGGTCCGATCAGGGTCCGGGTTTATCCCTCATTCATCTCTTACATTGATTAAGTGAAGAAAACATAGAAACTCCAGGAGTACTTAATTTCAAGTTTACTAATTTAACTACTTTTATAAGATAAACATCAATTTTTTTTTACATAATATGGGACGAGTAAATCCTTTTACTTTACACGTTAATATATGGTCGTTTTAATTCGACATCTGAAGTAGCAGATAACAAGTAGACAGATAAAAGTTTAAAGGGGGTCGTTGCATTCTGACAGATACGGATATGCGCCCATATTCATATGGGCTCTTGATTGAAAACTACAGAATATTTTCAAATTATCATAGACTTTTTTAAGAACAATTGTTTGGAATTCGAATTAAACCTTTTCTAATTACGGACAAAATTATGAGAAATTTTGGAAAGAGACTCCCGAAATTTAATGAAAAAATGCCTTTATTTTCATTTAAATTTTTTACAGTATTTGTTTTGAATCAACAAAAATATTCTTCAAAAATGGCACTTCTACTTTTCGAGTAGGTGACACATATTTTTTTATATTGCTACGTATTTGAAAAATCAGTATGACATTTTTTGGGGATTTTCGGTCGAAACTATTTTGGAAATATATCGAAAATTTTTCCCATTTCTTGTTTCAAAATTTTCAAAACTACCATTTTCTGGAATCCTTAGTGAAATATTGGGGATGACTTATATTTAAATATGTCTTTGTTTTGTTTCTTTGCTCTTGTTTATATCTCTGAATCATCAATTTTAAGCAAATGAATACGGTTTGGCAGACATCCCATCAAAGCCCCTTTTTATCCAAATTTAAACATATTTTATCACAAGCCGAAACCTTGCAAAATTGGTACAGCCGACAATCCCACCCGTAAAATTTAATAAATTAAAACTCATGGATAAATATAGTTCTTTCGATGTGCAAAATGTCGGGGTTTTTTTATTTTGTTTTTCACAAATTTTTAAAAATTTAATTTCCGATTTTGACGTACAAATCATCATAAAATCAATTTATATAAATTTTCGCTTGGTGGACGAGACCGTTTTCTTAGAGCTCCTAATTAATAAAAAAAGGAAAATAAATTTTTAATGTTATTTGGACACCTTTGATAGCAAACGCGCGTTTTTTGTTGTTATTTTCAAAAGACGATTTTAAAGNTATTCCAAATTTGAAAATTTTCTTCGAATTTGCATAATTTCGCAACAATATAAATTTTAATTGTCTATTTTTAACCCTAACAATCCCCTTAAACTCCAGCCCACTCGAACTTAAACTCAAGTCCACTTCCCCTTAAACTCGAGCTCACTCCCCTTTCAACTCGAGCCCGCTCCCTTTTAAACTCGAGCCAATCGCTCCTTAATATCGAGCTCATTACCCTCTTAATATCAAGCCCACTCCCCCTTAATATCGAGACCACTCTCCTTTAAACCTTCGACCGGACCCGACCTCCGATTTTTTTTATTTTTCCAATTAAATTTTATTTTTTGAACAAAATTAAAAAATTTTAAAAAATTTCCAATTTTTAAACAGAATGTTCAAGTTTCAAACAAAATTTTCAATTTTGAAACGTCATTCTAAATTTTTCTGAAAAATTTTGAATTTCTGGACAAAATGTTCATTATTGAACATAATTTTAATTTTTTCTATAAAAATTTTCACTTTTTATGTAAAGTTTTCGAAATTTTCACTTTTTAATGTAAAATTTTGCGAGTCAGAAAGTCGACTTCTATTCCAGGTCGGGTCCGAAAATTCCGACCCGGCGACCCGAAAAATCCGCTCTCTGATGATATCTATATATTCAAGAAATATTTACACGACCCGGAAAAATCCGATCTCCGGACCGGACCCCCTTAAACGCACTTTACTGTAGTAATTTATTCTTACACAAAATTCTTAACTCGTACAGTCACCTTAAAAGTATTTAAAAAAGTATTTTCTAGAAGTAAAGTTAGATAATAATAATCAGATTTTGTATCAAGAAATACTTTTTTGATATGATAACGAAAAGGAGGCCTTTTACGTTTTCGCAATGTACACTTTCAAAAAAGTGTTTTTATTAGGAAAGAACCTGAACGTTTAATTATGGTTAATTACTATAAATAATGATGATTTATTTACTTGGTTCATTATAATACATTATGCCATGAGAATCTCACGATGAGATACATAGCTTGAAAGGGGGCATAAGATGCTGGCAGATTGAATAAATTCAGAGTTCATTTTCCAAGAATTATCTCTTAATCTGACTGTTATCTTTCAAATTCTGCATTTTGAGCAAATTGCCATAAAGAATCACGGAAATGCAAGATGCTGCATCTTAGATGCAGAATTACATTACTACCAATTTTTCTGGGTGAATCGGAAACCAGATTTAAAAATTGGTTTAAAAATTATATCATTTCCGGAGAGGCATAATAATTTTTAAGCTTTTTTAATTTAAATTATTAGCGCCTTATGTGGAAATTAGATAAAAACTTTGTTCAACTTATTTTTGCAAATTTTTGAAAATTGGCTTTAACAAAAATTGCTAAAGGTGCGCTCAAAAACCCGGCCTGTATTCGAATGCTGTTTACTTACTTCTGCAATGCCGGATTAAACATATGATATGTTATATCAATTACGGGGCCCCTGGTCATTTTTCCACTTTTTTAGCCAACATTTTTATACAATTCGGCTTTTGAAAACGAAACATCCGATTGAGTTCTTAGATAGCTCAAACTCAGCACAACTATTAAGAGAAAAATAAATTAGAAAAATGGTCCGAATCAGACCATTGTTTCCAATTAAAAAAAAATGATAATTAAACAATTTCAGTAATCTCAGAAAAAAAATTCGGACCAACTGTTTTTATTTTATTATTCACTAGATATTTGTGCTCAGTTTGAGCTATCTAAGAACNTAATCGGATGAGTCGTTTTCAAAAGCCGAATAATATGAAAATTTTGGCTGAAAAAGTGGCAATAATGACCAGGGGCCCCGTCATCTATATCCCTTTAAAATTGAACAACGACGTTAAAATTCAGCAACAAATATGTCTAGTACTCAACGAGAAACAAAATAGGCAATTAGCCGCCGCCTACGCAAAGTGAAATTGCCTATCTTGTCCATCACTGAGTACAATACAATTCTTTCTGGATTTCTACGTCGTTGTTCAATCTTATGCCCTTTGAAAATGACATTTTTCATTTGAAGTCCCTGCAAAAATATTTATTCAAATGACAAGTTCTTCTCATGAACCACAGCCGAAACTGTGTTGCCTGCTTATGCCTTTGCAAGGTTGCATATAAATCTAGAGTAAATGTCTTTAATACTTTTTCGAAGATTCAATCGTCGAAAAAAGTATAATGAACATATTTTTAATAACAATAAATTTTTTTTATTTAATACATCAATATACAATCATATATCGAAAATTATACCTTGGTAGGTGTGGGAGCCCCCGGTCTATCTTTTTACCAGTAGGGGGCTCCAACACCTACCAAGGTATAATTTTCGATATGTCCTCTTTGACCGAAAGTTACTCAAAATCTCGGACCTACGCTGTAGCTACGTCATGACGCGTCACTCACCTCTTGAAGTGGAGTTATGCGATAGTAAGCGTGAATGCAAGATTTTGAGTAACTGTCGGTTGAATTGCGATATAGATTTGCAGAAAATCAAAACGAAACACATTTTGAAGAAAATTTGTTTGGTGATCTAAGAAAGATGATTTTTGCTTCATTTTAGAATTAAACGAATTTGCAATAGATTAAAACAAGCTTAAATCGAGTATCATTTTCGAGCTTGACTATCTATAGCAAAAAAACAATAAAGATAAGTTGAATGGCTATAAAAACCGTTAGTCCAACGGTAGTGGGCAAAACCCTTAAAAGAGGGGGAAGCATAATAGAGATTATTAACATTATATCAGAGATCATTTTTTTTTGTTTGCTACAGTGAACTGTATTTAGTAGGACGCGCCCTAAGGCTTTTAAAATTTCTTTCCTTCGAAAAGTACTTTACTGTTCCCTGCAAACACGTCATGTACCATATGTATCATACTTTAGGCATCTTTTAAAAGTAAAGTACTTTTCGTATGACAGTACTTTTAAAATACTTAGGTAATTTTTTTTAGAACACCCGGCTGAAGTTTTGACACTCTCATTTGAGAACGGAACAAGATATGCACTTTAGTTAACTGTCTTTTGCATCCAACAGACAATAAAAAACTCCAAGACCAAAATTTTTTGATTTTCCGATGGATGTCCGGTTATACCGGAAATTGACCGGTAAAAGTTTAAAAAGTCAATTCTGAGAACATCGCACATTCTTCGAAGCCAATTTTTTGGCATCTGACACAACTTTTCGTCGGAAATTTTTTGGCCAAAATCTTTTTGTCATATGAAGCCGCCAAAGGGTCAATGTATCTCTTAAAAGAGGGGACCTGTGAAGCTGCAAATATACTTACCCGGGTAGTTTTTCAAGACAAAATGTTTGGCAATAACATTTTTGTCATATTACACCTTCAAGGGGGTCGGACTGCGCTAACTCTATTCTTCAAGAAANCCCAAATTGTCAAATTTTTGAAAAAAAGTACGAAATTAACGAAATAAAAATTTTGACAATTAAAATTGCCAATTCGAAAAAAAATTTTCTTATTTGAAAAAAATTTTCAAATATATTTTATTAAAAATTAAGAAATCCTAAAATTTCAATTTATTTTTCTAAAAATTGTCGAGTTTAAAAAAACTAACATTTAAATAAAGTTTAAAATTTTGTGGAAAAATTATCAAATTTTCTATAATATTTGTTAATTTTCTTTCATTCCTTCGGCCGATTATTTTTTAACAAAGTTAAATTTGAAATATAATAACCCCTTTATCGGCCTTAAGCCGATTTGGAGCTCATTTCACAAGAAGATTCAGAAATTAGTATACCGGTGACTTTTTATGTCGGCAAATGGACATCGATTTATCACAGACCAATCGGATTACTGGAAGAAATTTTTGTCGATTTTTTATTTGACTCATATAGTACAAGTCAAAGATGTTCTTGTGTAGCGACTCGCTACTAGCGAGTGATATCTATAAAATAAATACCCAATTTACTCCAAATTACAAACTAAGAATACGAGTTTTACGGGTATAAAACTTGATAGCGTTATCCACCCCCGCGTTAAACCTACAAAAAATTACTATTAACATTGTAACGTTTGCTTTAACTATATATGTGATTGTGACTTAAAATATATAGGCGAAACACAGCAAATGCTACATACCAGCTTCAAAAGACATCGCACAGATACAAACTCATCAATACATAAACTCCTTGATACTTGCTCAACTTACCAACAATCTTTTTACGACGTACTAGGCGTTGATCATAACACTGCTACAGCTTAACAAAAACTTGACTTTTTTGAAAGTCATTTTAGTATTATAGAGAAAATTATTGCACAAAAATAACCCTGAAATATTTGAAGGAATTTTAATTTGTATGGAAGAACCAAATTTAAACACTCAAAAAGATCACAAAATCATGTAATTTTTATGTATTTGTTACCTTCATACAAAATCAGACATCCCTATCACCTAATAATTTGCATGAATTGGGCATTAATTTAGCGAAACTAAGGCCCGATTCGTCAAATAACTTTTTGACCCAAAAAGTTTTCTGTTAAAAATTCTGCAATTTTATTCTCATTCTGAAGACGCAAAACGCGAAATATGTCAATAAAACCAATTTTTAAATTGAGATTAAATACAACCTAACTGAATGATAACCAAAATCTTTTTCAATAAACTTTTATAATTATCAAAAAATGCGATTTTTTTAGTTAATTTGTTAATTTAAAATTATTTTCAAATTTCGAATTTCAGCTTTATACGGAAGCCTAGGGCAGCTTGTGGTCAATTTTGAAAATTTTCAACTATCTTTCAAAATTTCCTCGGGTCAATTTCCCTCAATACGAGTTTTTGAGTGATATTTAGTATCGAAAATATTTTCAAATTTCGAATAAGCTCTCTACGAAAGCCTAGGACAGCCTACAGTCATTTTTGAAAATTTTTAACTAAATTTCCGAATTTATTTGTATCGATTCGCCGTGAATACAAGTTTTTGAGTTATTTTGTTCATTTTAAAAATATTATAAAATTTATTATTTCAGCTCCCTGAAGAAGCCTATGACAGCCTTTTGTCATTTTTGAAATAAATTAAACAAAATTTTTGAATTCCTTGAGATTCAGTCACCGAAAAAACAAGTTGTTGAGTAGTTTTATTGATTTTTGAAATTACTTCAAATTTAGAATTGCAGCTCTCTTTAGTAAGCCTATTTTTGAAAATTATCAACAATATTTTTGAATTCGTTGAGATCGATTTACTTTAGGCAAAAATATTTGATGCTTTCAGCATTTCTTTTGCCAAATCACGCAACCTGTCACGTAACATAATAAAACTGTAATTATCTAGTATGCAAAATAACGTTTTTTTGATTTTTTGAGTAGGTCCCTGGTAAATGTTGGGGCCATTTTTTTCTCTGATGAAATCGTATACTCTTTATCACATTGTTTTGGTTTACGACGTTATAAATACTGAGACGTAATATTTATATATTTATTTCAATTTGAAAATTGTATTTTATTTGACATGTTTTGCGTTTTGCATCTTAAAAGTGAGAAAAAATCGAAAGTTATAAGCAGAAATAGTTTTTGGCCGAAAAATATATGACTAATCGGGCCTTAGTTTGGCTTAATTAATCTTAATAATATCAGCATATTTATGTAATCTATACCATTAAGCGTAACAGAGAGCGTTTTTTGAAAATCAGTTACTTTTTTTTGACCGGAAACCACGATATTGGCTAAATCTGTGTTTAATTCAAACCGAAAAATTTTTTTCAAAGTTTCAGCCAAAAGCCTTATGTGCTCCGAAAATAAATGAAATCTGAACTGGTCGATTTTTTGCCGTTCCTACCTTAAGATAGCCGATCACTAAAAAGTGAGATGTGCAAAATTTCAAAAACAGGATGTTTAAAATTTTCAAAAAGTAGAAAATTTTCGGTCTGAGTGAATGGGAAAGTAAAGCTTATACGGCCGCTTGATACATTCTATTCAAAAATCAAATTTGTCTTTTAACTAAATCGTTCATTAGAAAATAAATGGTGGAAAGTCAAATTTATTATCGAGTCTAGAATTAAATGGCCAAAAAGAGAAAGAAAATACTTTTTTAGAGAAAAAAAATGACCTTCAATTGCGTTTCATTACTGAAAATGTCCGGACTATCACAATAAATGACGCAATTTTTTGCCGGAATGAAATTTCGAAATATTGAGTGTCAAATGGTACTCACTCGTTGTGAAACCAAGTGTTGTGAATTTCACCAATAGTTTAGAAATGACAATCGCCCGACCATCCCATCAGTTGACATACGGAAAATTAATAAATACCAGAAAATTAAATCAGTGATTCTGCTTGATTGTACACGGAAACTTCAGAAAAACTACTGATAAAAATGTTTTGACTCGATTTGCGGAAAACTTTCACAATATTTCTTAAAAAGACGACAAAAAATGATAAATTGAAACTTTATGATTATTCAAACAGCGGGCAGAAAATATGTAGGCATTGATGAAAAAAACAAATTAATTTTTAAGATGTTTTTACTAACAGATTTCAATAAAAAATTTGAAAAAAAACATGGACGAAAAATGAGGAAAAGTTTTCATAATGTGTTTGAATTTATTTTGAAATTTTTACAAATTGAGAAATAAAAGTTGAACTCAAATATTTCCTAAAATATATAAAAAAAAAATTAATGAGCTGAACCACATTCATTCTGGTTGAGCTAACGATAATAAGCAGTGAAGAATTAACTGATATACCCTCTTGAATTCCATCTGCGTGGAAAAAACACAAAAAAAATATCCTTTCATGACTACAGCACTGTAAGCATTCGGAAATTACATTTTGATTCTGCTGACACAAGCTGACCAATAATTATTTTCTGAATAAGAGGTACTTTTTGGGGTCTTTTTTTCGTCTACGTGCCGAAAAACACTGTGGGGCAGGTGGTGATCAACCTTAATAATCAGTGCCGGATCTAGTTATCTAGGTTACTCTCCAAGGACTGACCCTGATTATTTGTGGGTTTTCAATAAAACAACCTATACTGAAAGAAATTTTCCTTGAAAAAAAGTTTTTATCACCTTTTGTGGTAAATTCTCTAAATCACAAGAAGGTTCAATAGCAGTGACCACCAGGACATTTAAAATCAAAAATATTCTTCTCATAACGAAATTTGATTATTATCGTGAAATGTTCTTGGTTTTAAAGTAACGAAATACGCCCTCATCCAAGATTTTCCTAGACAATTTGTGTTTTAACCGCCATTTAATGAGAACATAAATGTTGAATAAATAATTTGGTACTACTGCATCGCGGAGTCGAATACCAATACTTAAGGGACGGGGAGTATAATGTAGTTAAAGTAAAATGTAGTTAAAGTGAAATGTAGTTATAGTTAAATGTAGTTATAAAAAATAGTGAAATGTAGTTAAAATAAATAGTGAAATGTAGTTAAAACAACAATGTATTTTTGTTGCGTAGGCGTTTGGAGTGAAATGTAGTTGGAGTTGAATGTAGTTAAATCTTGAGTGAAATGTAGTTATTTCGTAGTGAAATGTAGTTAAGAAAAGCTATATCGGATTATTGTGTTAAAATAACTATTGTATCTTGGCAAATAGTTCGGCGTATAGCTGAAACCCACGCAAAAACCTACGTAAGCCTCCGCAAATACCTACGCAACCCNGCCTTATTTTGAGTGCCTCGGGGAAAATACTACTCCTCCCTGGATTTGGACGGCAGAAATCTAAAACTAGTATGTATACGATCCTTAATGATACGCGCAAAACCCCAAGTTCGACAATTTGCATTTTTGTATCTCGTCTTTTTGGAAACCGCGATTCAAATTCTCAGAAATTTCAAAAATTTGAAAAAAATCACACTGAATATGTTCAAATCGCGATAAAAATACTTTTTTTATGACAAATGAAAATAAAAAGACATCTGATCAACTTATTTTTGTCCATATTTTCAGAAAAAAACATTTTAAAACTAATCTGGAAAATTTCATGTCCGAGCCTCGAAATGCGACCAGTACTCCCTTAAGGAGGTGATATAGGCAGTCAATATATTTTAAACTAGAAATCCAACTCAATTGATATGTTATACCGTAGGAGAATTCAGAATGAAAAAAATTGGAATTTCTGGAGATTTTTTTACATCAAATTTAAAATAAGTCTAATTTAAAGAGGTAGCATAGAAAGAATGCACCTTTGTACTCCAATTTCCAGAATGAAAAACGGCTTCTTATCGGTTTCTAGCAATTTGGTGCTATTTTGAGACCTCCAATTCACCTTAAAACAGTACGACCGCGACCCTCTTAAGTTCATAGGTTATAAAGGCAAAGAGTATCTTTTGGACTGAAAGAGCTAAAGATCTTATTTTCTGACTCAACGTGGCTATTTCAGTAATTTTCGACATAAAAATCGTGAAAAAATCTCAAAAATTTCAAAAAAAATGGAATTTTTCCTTAGTGTTGAAAATAAAAAAATGTTTTGCGCCCGAATGAATATTTTTTGACCCTACTTTGTCATACCGTCTCCAGTGAAATTTAACTTTTAAAGCGTTTTGTTCCATTTGAAAATTTCAAATCGGTATCCTGGGAGTCAAAAAATAGTTCCAGATAAGTTCCTAGCTAAAGTTCTTTATCAGGTGATTTTGAGCGGTGAGGGTTGGTTGTGTGTTAACTTTACCCATTTTTAAAGAAAATAAGTTTTCAAAGGTTAGGTTCAAAATTAGGACGTCCGACGGAGACCAAACTTTGAGTCGGAATCTGAAGATCGTGCTTTGAATGAAGTTGAATAAACAAAAAATATGCCAAAACAGCCATTAAAACGTGTGAATTTTTTCCAAGTTGGGCCAAAATCACCAAACAGCAAATATTTTATTCGTTTATTTCCAAAGAATACCATTTTAAATGGGCGTACAATAAATTTCTAAGACCGTTACAATTAGAGTTCTGAAACGGGATCGGGCGGAGCTTGAGTTTAGGTCGGGATCGTTATTCAAGTTGAAAAATAAGTCGGAACGGGACGAGATTTGATCGGGATCTTGAGTATTTTTACATTGTCCAGGATAGAAAACTATTGTGGAATAAATGATTTGAAACTTTGGGGTAAATTTCTCAACAATTCCAGATTTATCTACTTGAATTTATTATATCAATTACGGGGCCCCTGACCGTTTTTTCAACTTTTCTAGCCAACATTTTTATATAATTCGGCTTTTTAAAACAACATATTCTACAGTGTTCTTAGACAGCTTTAACTGAGCACATAAACTTTGAGGAAATAATATTGAAAAATCAGACCACGGTTTCCGATTATCTTACTGGAATAAATATCTCAGGTTCCAGTTGGAATCCGATATTTGAAAATCGGAAAACTTTTAGTAAACTCATGATAATGGTTCCGGAATCAGAAAAAACGCGTGTGATACTCTCTTGGAGGAAGTGGTCGGCAAAAAATTAGCGAAAGTTAGGTTTTCATTGACAGATTAAAGAAATATCCCCTTATCACACTTTTGTGCCAATCCCGGCCCTACTACTCAAAACACACTACTTTTGGTAATCCGGGCTGGAATTGGCACAAAAGTGTGATAAGGGGATATTAGACAAATGTCAACAAAAATGAGTTCTTCATGATATCTTCTCATTACAGTTTGGTTAGAAAACGTAGTTTGGAGATTTTTCTGAGCTTTAATATACTAGAACAATAAGCTCCCACTCGAAGTAAAAATATTAACTCACTGAAAGCAAACCGCTTGTCGGACAAATGTGACGAAAGATGAAAAATGCCAGACTAGTGTATTATTTATTACACCTGCTAATGGCAATAAATAAGCATAAATTTGAAACTGTTAATATAACAAGGTTTTATTTGTAATAAAAATCAGAATGATTCTCAGTGAAAATGTTTTCACTGAGGTACAGATTTTGTAACGCGCTGGTGATTTTCACCGGCGGAAAAGTGCTTTAAAGGGTTCAGCTGAGAGCACAGCTGATTGATGGACAATTATAATACGTGAACCAGAAAATAACTTCGGGATTAGAATCACTACATAATTTTCCCCTTTTCATTTTGAAGTTATTTTCCGATTTAGTATAAGAGATAATACAATAAGAAAAGAAAAAAAGATTTAATTTGAAATATTAAAAATTAAAAGCATATTTCCGAAACAGTATTTAGAATTCGAAAATCTTAATTAACTTTCACTTCGTAACACTTATGGGTATAATTTTGATATCCCTTGGACGTGTATAATTTTTGAAGTATGAGATAGAAATTTTTAACTGACAGTAGATTTTTGACCACTCCGATTATTAATAATATATTATTTTGGTACCGCACGGATTCTTTGCCGATATTGTATACCCTTATTCATGATTAGCTATTTTCGAGCTTTTATTTAATTAGGTCATGAAAACTGTCGTCTTTTTTTT
>SCLH01000459.1:318077-339521 GCA_004367855.1 Oikopleura vanhoeffeni | reverse complement strand
AAAAAATGTAATAATCTGCTTTTATAGGGAAAAATAAACATTTTTAATCGAAAATTATGATTTTTCCATCAAAATTTTTGACTTATTTATTAATAACTTTTGATACATGAGATATAAATCAAAGGGGACAAAACGATGACGTAGGCCAGATACTTATGCATCGTTTTCAACGGAAAAGTCACTTGTGAAGACAACTGTGACCGTGCTTCACGTGATATGGTATACCTTGCTTTTCTCACTATATTTTCTAGAACTAAAAATTGAAATTCTAGAATATAAAATGTCGGTTCCGAAAATATTACCTCTCAACTTCCTAATGCAGGAAAAATTGAACTTCCAACTGCCGTAAGCTTTCTGTAAACAACATTAAAAGTAGAGGCACAATTGTGGCTCTGGTGCCTTGGCGGAACTTTTTTTTATATGCTCACAAGGGTTAAACACCATCAGTATACTCCAGAACTAATTTGACCAATAAACTTTTTTAACCCAAAAGCTTATCACTACTTCAAAAGGTGGTCAACGCAAATAAACTATTGATATAGGTTCAAAAAACTTATTTTGCGAAGTGAAAGTTGAACTTGTAAGTAAACTTTCAAAAAATATGGCGAAATTATGTTATCTCGTCAAAAGCTTAAATTTCATGAAATCGTATTCCTTTTTGTCACTGTTTTTCAGTTATTTTTTGCAAAATTAATTAAATTTGTCACACGAACCCTCCACCTAAGTTCCAATGTCTCCAAGCATTAAAATCTGAGCCATCACCTTTAGCTCCAAACCACCCTTGGTAACCAAATAAAAGTTTATCTAGGCCAAAGGAAGTCTGACAAAATAGAAAAAGCAGTTTTAAGTCAATCATTTCACAGTTAACAGCGTCTGTTAAACAAAGTCTGATTTGTATTTCCTACAGAAGATAAAGCATGAATGACGGGTGACACAATTCACATAAAAATTATAAAATCCAAAACCAAACCAATTTTGGCAAGAATAGTAAGGTCNAAAAAAATACTTAGAAAAAATTCCATTATTATGCAAAATTCGGAAATTTTTTATCGAAATTCATCTTTTTTTAGGTTTTTATAAGCAAACCGTTAACAAAAATAAGAATGCAGCTAAAATCAGCTTTCTATCACTTCTGAGTCTCGAGAAACAGCCTCCGTCCGTTACCCCAAATTTCTGGATCTAAGAAAATATTTGGAATTTTTTTTTCGAAATTTTAATTTTTTTTATTGCCATGTTCAAGATCTAATTCACAGTGATCTAATGCAACACAAATAAGAGCAAAAAAGTTATTACTTCAAAAGATACAGTGCGGTTAAGGAAAACAAAACTTTGAAAATATAGAAAATTTTGAAAAAGTTTTGACATCGAAATTTTTTTTTATATTTCTGGAAGCAAACCAGCCACGAAAATGACAATGCAACTAAAATTAGCTTCCTATCACTTCTTAGTCTCGAGATACAGCCTCCGTCGGTTATCCCCTTAAAATGCAAGGTTAATATTTATTTATACTTATAAAACCATTTAAAAGCTGTAGTTTTTGGTGATTTAGACGACAACGCTCGAGATTCGTTCATTATCAGTATTGGCCAGCTGAGCAGTGATTGCTCGGTCAAAGTTGAATTTGAATATTTTATGGAACTGCAGGAAGAGGATCTCGCAACAATGCGATCGAAAAATAAAAAATCTAGGAAAGGGCAAATTATATCAGCCTATTAACACAAGCTTTTTACCTAACAAAACAAATATGAGTATCTATCCTGAATGCGGATGGGAAGTTAGATTCAAATGTTGCTCAATTTAGCATGCAAGTTCGAATCAGCCAATCATCTCCACTTATTAACCATCATTTTAATTGAGCTTTTCGAGTCGAAACCAAAAGTATCTTAAAATACATTTTGAAGTGTGGCATACCACAGGAACCAATTATTTCAGTTTGTTTGATTCAATCTCAAAACAGGGTGGAGATTCATATGTATAATTAATTTGAAATCAACTTATATGTTGAGCTAGCTCTGGCTGAGCATTGAATCAAACAAACTAAAATAATTGTTTCCTTTATTATGCCATACTTTAAATTTTGTTTTATATGCTCTTTGGATCGATTAGACCTGGTATTTATTCGCAGCTTGAGTAGTGAAAGTTATTTAAGAAAAAAATATTATAATTTTTGACTTTTTGAAAAAATACAAAAAAAAATTGGAAATCTTTTTGGAAGCGCACCAATAATTTGAAATTTGAAGTACACTATAGACAGTATTGACTTTGTTAACTCAGCGTCCCAGTAAAAGGATTTTATAGTAAAAGGCGATTTTTTCACTATAAAAGCGCTATTTATTCAATGTAATTTTTTTGAATATTCGTGTGAATTTGTTTGTTTACCCCAGGATAGAATTCTGAAGCTCCATATTCCAATGACTCACAAAAAGCGATTTTATCTAGAGGATGATGCTCCAAAACACAATATGTTTGACAATTATTTTTCCTCAGATTTTCAAACAAAAGTTTATATCGAATGCAATCCGCCTGCACACAAGGTTTTTGGGAAAGTAACTGGAAATAATAACGAATTACAAGATCGAAAAATCAGAGAAATAAAAGCCATTATGAATAGTAAGCCAAAATGGTCAATGGATTATCAAGGTCGGGATTGCACCCAAAGTTTGCGCTAATATGCAAAAAAAAAAATTTTGACCAAGTTGAATATTCAGATTTAACTGAGAACATTAAAAATGTGAACCAAATATGTTACAAAAATGAATGCAAGTCATTGTACACGGAAAAATTCCAAAATTTTCGACCAAAAACTTTTTTGCCTTAACATGTTACATGTATGATAAAAAATACTTATTAACAATACCAAAGACGGCAAATCACCTTGTTTTTTTTTGTTTTGGCAAACTACAGCCAAAACATGTTTAAACAATTCAGATATTGAAATTTAGATTTTTCGAGAAAATATTCAAATGTATTTGTGCAAATTTAAATAATGGACTTTTTTTATTGTAAAATGAATATGGAAGCAAATTTTAATTTTTCTTAAAACCTAACTCCTGTTAATACGAAAAAAAAAATATTACAAAAAATATGAAATGATGATAACTAAATATTCCTTTATCACACTACAGTTAGAATGCTGTTGGAAGATTTTTCTAGTATATTTTAGGCTAGAAAAATTTCCTGACAGCATTATATAACCAAATTGTAATAAGGAATATCCTTTATATCACTTTTCGGTTAGAATGCGTACCCACACACGTTAAATCACACGTTAAAAGAAGTAGTGGCTACGCATTCTAACCAAAAAGTGATAAAGGGATATAGAGAGTTATCAAAATCGCTCAGTTTAAGGAAAAATTTATCTATTTCCGATCATAAACAAATCGATTTTTCTAAATATCCTTTAACACTTTTGGTTAATCTGAGAGGTGTTGGCTGAAAGCGGCCTCATAAGTGGCTAGAAGGGTCTTAGGAGTCATAGGAATTGGCTCCCTCAGCTCGCAACTCTCAGAGTGACCAAAAGGTGTTAAAGGGATATATCACCAAGTTAACGCAATCGCTCCAGTTGTTTTGGGCAGCTTTTGTATGGCAATTTGTGGTAACCAACTGTATTTGGATATTATTAGGAATCAAAGCAGGTTATTTATCAAGAAACTTTTTCTGACGGCAAGTAAAACAAATACTGTATAAGTGCTTAGAAAACGAAAAATATTTGTGTGAATTCGGGTGAGTTGATAAAATTTTGCGGTTTGAACTGTCTGATCGTTTGGTTATTCGCAACAAATTATTATAAGAAAGAAGGTAAAATTTAGTACTATAGTTTTGGCTGGATAAAATTAATCATCGGTTGGACTTTGCAAAGCAGAGATCACCATTAACTTTATTGATTTTTCTCATTCATTGATTTTGTTAGACCAAGTTAGAATTAAAATCAAAATAACGAGCAAATATTTCTTTACAAAATTGCTGAACGATATTTCTCAAGAAGTGTCAAGTTTGAAAATTCTCGCTGGTTAATGAAATAATTATTTAGGTCAAAAACATTGTCGAGCAAAAGGTCAAGAGGAGCATTTTGTAACATGAATAATCACATTTACCTTTTCATGCTAACAAAATCCATTTTAATCACTTGACTTTATTTAAATGATGACATTAAACAAGATTTTATCCGAAAATAATTTATTAAATTTCTCCCCAATGCAATTTTTTTTATTTTCATATCCCTTTATTGCCCTCTCACAAAGATTTGGTCCGTCAAAAACACGGAAGTTAGAAAACAACGGGGTTTTCAAAAACGACTCAGCCGATTCGGTTCTTAGATAGTTCAAACGGTGCACACATATCTAGTCAATAATACAAAATAAAAATTGGTTCGAATCAGATCATTGTTTCTATTTTTTCTCAGACTTTTCTTTCTATTTTTTAACAAAAACTAATAATTAAACAATTTCAGTAATCTAAAAAACAATGGTGCTATTAAACACAATTTTTAATGTGTATATTAATTAGATAATTTTGCTAAATTTGAGCTATTTAAGAACTAAATTGGATGACTCGTTTTCAAATGACGCGTCGTTTTCTCACCCCCCGTTTTTTTGAGGGACCAAATCTTTGGGTGAGGGCAATAATTTATTAGGGTAATAATCCATATCATATGGATTCTATATTTGATAAAGATTCCATTAATAATTTTAAATTCTTATTCTTTCTGTCTGAAAATCAATTGGTTAGTATTTGCAGTATCAAATCTTTTGAAAAATATCAGATAGGTTCAGCTGATTTTTTTTGCGTTTTAGTTTATATATCCCCTATTAACGCTTTTGTGAATATCCCGGCCCTACTACTGAAAAACACACTACGTTTCCTAATCAGGGCCGGGATATTCATAAAAGTGTGAATAGGGGCTATTGCTGGAGGTCATTCGAAATGACTGATTTCGGAGCAATCCGATACAATGTAAAATTAAGGAGAAATTTTCGAGGTTATCGACTGTACCAGATGCGATATTAAAAGATTGACTCGGTCAAAAATCAAAGCATCTTTCTTTGTCTATCGGGTACTTTTGCAAAAATTTCTCCAGATATGACCGAAATATTAAAATCAACTAAAAATATTTGCAATCTCATTTTAAAGAATTAAAAGATTTTCCAGAAGATATCGAGCTGTACATTGATATTCCCGAGGGCAAAGAAATTGGAAAACAGTTTACAGTCGGAATGGTTTCTGATACATTTGAAAATGATCACGTCAGAAATGAATCAATTTATCTCACGCATATTTCTCCAAATATTCTTGATGAATGCAAAGAAATTCAAGATATTTTAGAACAGTATAGAAAAGAACCAATAGGCTCGGATCATTTTTTATGAAAATTTTAGAAAAAAATTTTATTAAATATTATTAAGGCATTTACAAGATATCCAGTTATAACTTGGGTGAGCGCAAACAAGGCATTTTTGCGATATCGTCATAGAAGGGATAATCTTTAAAAGTTGGTTGAACTTTGTGAAAAATATTTTTTGAAATATTTTCGAAAAACTTTTCGATTTGTTTTCAGATAAGCCGAAGAAAAATGTTAATAATAAGGTTTATTTTTGATTAAATTTTTATGTTTTTTGATTATTTAATATTGAAAAACCACCTCAAATTGGCGTGAGAATGAGAAAAAACCTAGAGATGTCTAAAAAAATAAAAAAAAGTCGAAAATCGGAGGGATTAATTTCGAGTCATAATAATTCGGACGCCTACACAACTAATTTATTGATTCGAAAAGTAATACTCGTTCGTGGAGTATTATCGATAAGTACTTTTTTACAGAATTTCACACTGAAAATTTAAATAAGGACAAAATTTTTGAAATCATAAAATAAATCTAGGTTTTTGACCAATCTTAAAAAGTGTTTCTTTTGAATCTAGGTCTTTGAATTTACACGTTAAAATAAAAGTGTTTGTCCGAAAATGCGCAAGGATTCGATAATGGCCAATTGCCCAACTTATTAGCCAAAAATATTTTTCTAATTTGATCCGTGAAAAGAGTACTGTTTTATAATAGACCGATCCGGTTCAATGAGTGGATCACTCATGCGGCAGGCTAAACAGTGTCTTTTGTCTCTTATACAGCAAATTCCAGCAAACTGCTTTTTTAATATTGTATCATTTGGTTCAAAATATAGTATCCTCTGGGAAACCCCTAGACGTTATACTGAAGATAATATTGAAGAAGCAAAAACTCATGTAGAAGAAATGGAAGCCAACTTTGGTGGCACTGAAATTTTAAAGCCCTTAGAAGGTAAAATCATAAATTTGACCAGACTCGCAAAAATTGGATCTTATCGTATCTAACTATTGATAATTAAGGTAGTTCACATATTTGTACAAGCTGGACCAGCTACCTAAATTATCATCAGTGTGAACAGGAAATTTTTTTTGATCAATTATTTAACAAATAAATCCAAAAGCAGGAGTCGATTAAATCGTATCGTGAAACCGATTCACCCAGTTTATTGACAAGGCTACCAATCTGATTCAATTTTTGAACAAGGCAACCGATTGCAGGCAACCGATTGCAAAGCAACCGATGCAGTTCCACTTTTTGGAGACTTAAAAACCGATTCTCTTCAATATTTCGGAGTGTCAATCAATACGACCAAAAAAAATTTCAAGTATGCCGACACCTGTAAAAAAGGATTACTTAGTAACTTGTGGCCTAGAAGACAAATTTCAATAAAATAATTAATTAACGATTAATCGGGATCGTGGAAAAAGATTCATATTTGATAAGATTGGTGGGATTAATGTCTTGGATTTTCAGACCAAAATAAAAATTAATTTATGATTTTTTAGCTATTTTGAAGGTTGAACCTGGTGTGAAAGTCCGCAAGGTAATCCTCATTACTGATGGTGCAGTCTCAAACACCAGCGAAGTAATTGATTTTGTAGCATCCCACAAAGATCGGAACAGAATATTCACAATCGGAATCGGCTCCGGGTGCTCAACAGGTAAAAACAATAGGAAATTATTTTTAATTTATTAAAATTCCATGCTAAAAGACAAGCAATTTTAAAAACGGTTTCTAGTTTTGCGAACACTTTCCTGCTAAAATTTTTTGAAATTTGTCACATACAGATACTTTTTATTCATGATTTCCTAGAACATATAATCACATTTTTCAGCCCTCATTGAAGGAATCGCACTGGCCTCCAATGCACAGTCCGTTTACGTCACAAATAGTGAAAGAATGAAATCAAAAGTTCTTCAAATTGCACGATATACTACAGAACCAACCTTGATTTTAACCGATATAACTTTCCCGTCAGTCAAGCCAGAATATATTTTAGGAACTGGGATGAAAATTTGTATTTTTGCATAGTTGAAGCTCGAAACAAAAAACTTGTCAAAAAATAAGACTTTTTGTAGTGGTGAAAAATGGTGTAAGAAAAATGCTGAAAGTCTTTGATTTAATTTTGGAAATATTAAAGTGATGTTTTAAATTTTCAAGAAGTATGGCATTTTTAAGCAACTAATTTTTTTTCAAATCGGTAGACTTTTTCCCAAAAAAAATATCATACATTTTTAATTGAAAAAGATAAGAGAAAATAGTCTCCAAGAAATGTTGACTCCCATTTGAATTGAGTAGCAAATTCTCAAAAAATTCAATTGCAAATTTGAAAAAATTATGAAAATGTTTTTAAAATAATTTTCAGAAAAACATTTCACAAAATTTTGTAAAAATGACTAATAAGTTAACGAGATTTTTTGATTATATGAGATAAGCAACTTTATTTGCATCCTTTATAGATGAACCATCAAAGGAACAAATTTTTATTTATGAAGAAAAGCGTTTGTTTTATCGATTTAAAAATCTTTCAAAGATTATTGCTAAGAATGAAGGCAAACCATTTCATGTTGTGATGCAATTGCAAATTGGAGATGAAATTTGTGAATATGACAACATTTTCGATTTAACCAAAGCTTCAGAAACAGGTTTGGAAACAAAACATGATTCAAATTTTTTACTTTTTTCAAAATTTACTGTCCACTCAAACTTGATCAAAATTTACCCACAGTTTGAAGAGTGAACCGTTTGGTTGAATCGCTTTTATAGGATAGATAATCTGAACATAATTAAACAATTTTAACAAAAAATAAATTGCCGCTCCTACAATTTGTAACCCATGAAAAAATAGTATGTTCAATAAATCAAATTTTCAAAGATATCTTTTGCTTAAAAATGTTTTTGACCATAAAATGCGACCAGTACTTCCTTCAAGATAAGCATCAAAAAACGGTTTTCCATGTTTAAGCAAAAGCTGACAACTTCAAAAAAATTACTGAACAAAGTATTTTTTCAACGGTTACAAACTAATAATTAAAAAATTAGGCAGTAGTCTTTGTAATAATCACTAACGTGTTCCTGACGCTCAGGACCTGATGCTCGATTATTGAAAAAAAATAAGGTTGTCTTTCTCGGGGTCGTAAACATTTTGAAACTTTTTTGCACTTTCCGTGTTTTTAGTAAATTTCCCAAAATATCGTGGATAATTCTATCTTATTGTGGTTGCAGTAAAACGGCAAAGAACAAAACGGCAAAAATTTCTTTTTTGGCATTTTCGGCCTAGAAATTTTTTTTCTTCAAAAAATTATTGATTATTCATAGTACTTGGAGCGTGATTAAGGGGTACTGGTCGCTGGAATTGACTTTTCCGGATGAGAAATCAGCCTTACCGAGAAAACTATGGGACATTGAGATTAGCCATGTTGTGGATCTACCTTTAATCTTGTCAAAACCATTGGTCAATAACTTTTTTGTTCCGATACACTCTGAGATACGTTACCCAGTACAGGTGACCCTCGACCAAATTTCAAAATCTATCTGCTCCCAGGGTTTATTAGAAAGCAGCTCAAATATAACATATCCTGTATGACTTATAAACTTTGGTCTCTAGAGCGTTTTTCAAAAATCACTTCAGTTTTTCTATAATCGCAGAAAACTACCGATTTTTTGCGATTTTTAGCATTTTTTCACCAAAAATCTATCTCCTCCTAGGTTATATTTTGGAATCTACTCGAATTCGAGCTAACACTAGCACAGAACAATTAGAACTCCTCTAAAAGCGTTTTTTTTCAAATTTCACCCCAAACTCAAAATATAAATTTTGAAGGTCACGTGAAAAAAATTTCCAAAAAAAAAGGTGCTTCGATTTTTTCAAAAGTAGTATCAAAACAAAGCCACGAAACACTGATCAGAAAGTTGGCTTACGTCAAGGTGCAATTTTCAAGTTTTAGTGGTTAAATTAAAGCAAACGTTATTTTTGAACTTCATTTTGAAAAAAAATACTTAGAAAAAAATCGAAAAAACACAAAAATCTGGAAATTTTTTTTTTGATAATTTGGTCGGTAGTACACTTGGTTACCATCCCAAATCAATTCAAACCATTTTCAAAGCCCCAAATGCCTCATAAAACCAGCGCCCAGTACCCCCTTAAGATCCTAAAAATATATTTCCAAATTGCAATATACATTTTGGTGAAGCCTTTTTTGAGAAAAATTTTCTTTCGGTGAAATTTTCAGATTTTTATCCCTCTAAAAAACTTTTTCAAGTTTATTTAAGGATCTAAGTCGCTCTCTGAAGTACATGAATCCAATAATTTTTTGAAAAAATAGAGTTTTCTAGGCCGAAATAGCCAAAATTGTGATTTTTTGCCGTTTTCGTTTTTTGCCGTTTTACTGCCAACCCTTTTTATGATTTCTAAAAAGTATCAAAAATCAATATAAGTTTAAAATGTTGTTTGTGAGCAATTACCTTTTAATAAATTTCTCTAGAATTTGGAGCACAAGGACTTGTGTCTTTTTGGGCAAATGAAGAAATCAGAAGACTAGAGACTCTCAATCGAGATATCAAAGTTCTGAATATCAAAGAGAAAATTATCGAATTATCAATACGTGGAAATATTCTACACAATTTAACAGCATTTGTTGGAGTTGCCGAAAGTAGTAACGAACCAGAAAATCAATCTGTTGATCCAATCGAAACTTATTCAATAACTAATTCTATGATTGATCTTCATGATAGTACAAGATTTTACGTAGCCGATGATGAACGAGTTTCGGTCAAAATTTGAAAAAATTTCAAAGTTTAAAATACACCCCTTTTTTCGTTTATTTTTAAGGTTAAAAAATCCACGACACGCATTTACAAGAACCTGCAGTGAAATTATCAAAATTATGGCGCATAACCGCAACGTATTAAGTAGCGTCGAGACTTGAGGTATTTCGAAAACATCCTATCATACAAAAGGCATCAAATCTGGCTTGAAATCGCCACAAGTCTCGACAAATGACTTTTTGTCTCGACGCTTCTTGGAACTCACGCGGTACTTCTTGAGAGTTGATCTTTATAACAGAAGATGAAGTTTTTTTTAACCAGACTTATTTTTAAGGCTATTTTTAACTGTAAGAACTGATTAAAAACAGAAATTATAAATTTTGACCATTTTCTACTGAAACCCCGTTCTTGTCAAGTTATCCTGTTCAGGATTTTGGCGAAGAATTTGAAGAATACGAGTATGATTGTGGCAAAGGATTTCATGGAACTGATCATGATAAAGAAACAATTTTGGAGAAAAATGATGAGAGCGAAGACGAGAGTCTTATTCATGATCAACTCATTGATCTAGCGGAACCATTAAATGGAACATGGAATTCATCAGATGAAGATATCTGGTATTTGCTTCAAAAATTTGATGAAAAACTTGACCAAGACAAGTATAATAGAGTAAGTTTGACAATTTAAACACGCAATTCGAAATTTTTTGAAGATAACATTGTCAGAACATCACATTAATTCAACGCGAACCAACAAAAATCGTATCATAGCCATATAATTAAAAATAACACTTTCGAAACTATTTTCAAACCAAAGAAAAAATGTCATAATAATTTCATAATTACTATTTTATAAATTTATAATTTGTACCATATCATTCAAATAATTATTGTCGCAAGTGAACAAACAGATATTAAAAAAACTCGCTACCTTGAAAAAAATGATATCGTGAGCACATGTTCGTATTTTTGGCAGGAGTTTAAAAAAATCGAAAATTTTAAACACAAAATGTGGAACATCTTCAAAGTATATATTTTAAATTTCATGAACTATCAAAATTTGATAATCAAATGTGACAGTTGTCGCGCAAAATATATAATTAAAATAATACTTTTCTGAAGAGCGTTTTTACAATATGCAGGTACCTTTGGTATTTTTGACGAATCAGTGAAAATGATCAATTTACAAAATTGTATTTTAAGTTGAAGACAAAAGTCCTGTTCTTCAGTGGTATTTCTGAAAAGGCATTGTTTACGTTTTTCGTCGTGATTTGCCTCGAAAAATATGCTTCTCTCCACAAACCTGACTGGGTGTTATTTGCTCGAAAATCCAACGATTTTCTCAATCAAAACGAGAGATTTGTGAAACTAAGAGAAAGAATTATGGAGGACGTGAAACTACTCTTACACTAGATGGCTTTAAATCGTTAGGTCTCCTTCATTTTTAAATTTATAAATACTTAATCATATCATTTATGTCGGGAAATTTTTTACCTATTTTTTGCTTCAAAAACTGCGTAAAAACTTTAAAAATTCGCATCAGAAATGATGATTTTTTTCCACCTACGCTTTTACCTAGAGAAATGAGGTCAATTTCCCGAAAAAATGATACCTGGTTAATTAGTATGATACGGTATCATTGACACCTTTTGTCCATAGTCAAGAACTGCCTGATTGTATACTGATGATTGCACGAATAATGCAACGTCAATGCAAATTTAACAACGGCAAAGCAGGTGAGTTTTATCGCTGAAAAAAACCATTGATAGTATCGATTCGAAACCCAGTAATTTTTATATCTCTATTCGAATTGAAATGATATTGCTTTGTTGTTTGCGAATTCATTATTGAATTGAAAATAATTTTTACCAAAATGTATTTGATTTTTTGTAAAATTTTTGGCATCATGCCTTCTTCAGTACCATTGAATACGACAAAAATCGTACTTATTTCTTCAGTTGTACTGAAGAAGGCATGATGCCGAAAATTTTTGAAAAAATCGAATAAATTTTTGAAAAAAATTTATTTTCACTTTAATATGATATTAGTTAGATTGGATGAGGTAAATCAATAAGTTATTTGATCCGATTCCTTTAAAATTTTTTCATTTTTTGTCGCTTAATGTTCGTTGACGTAGCTTCATTGGCGCCAGCACTTGTATTAAATAAGACGGTGTCTTGTACTTGCAAAAATGGCACACATGTTTCACATAATTCAAGCTATGAATAATTTTATCGTAATTTTTGACAATTCATTTATATTTATTCAAAGTTTCTGACGTCAACATATGTTCACTTTATTTCAAATAAGATTAATTCACAAATTCTCATGATAATCACGAAACCTAAAATTTTCGCCAGATGGCGCTCAATAATCTGCCAAAGTGTTATTGCCGCTGATTGGATTACAACTGGTACATAAAATAGCGCATGATGTTTCTCGAAAATGTTTAAATAATTTATTCATTTTCCAGAATCTATTTTATTAATTTAGAATGTGAGTAATTATTTTTCGCTTTTTTTCAAAAGTCTATATTTTGGTGATTTTCCCCTTTCAAATCGTTTTTTCAATTTCTGCCAATTTTTTGCTACTGCCTGTTATCTCTTCAGCAATTCGTTAATTTCTACTCTCCACTTGATTTTTTTTCTTCTCGTTACAAATGTCTGGTAGTCCACTGTTTTTTTCTAAATATTGGTGCTCGTCGACAATCTTTTTGTTTTGATTTTCTTAAAATTAAGAATGGAAACGGATAGTTTGGAAACGGGTAAATTGGATATGGCAGCATTTCATAAGGAACAATTCTCAAATACGATTTCTTATCATCCTGTCATAAATGGATCAACTCTTAGTAAATATAAAATATTGCACAAAGTTCATCGAGGATACTGTATAACACAAAATTCGGCTACTTTCAAAGAATTCCTGAATTCGGTAAGGATATTACAAATTTTTAGTTGCTTTTCTGGTTGTTAATACGAATATAATATCAATTAAAGAAAATTATATAAAAATTTCAAAAAAAGCTGGGTTTATCAGCTGGTTGATCGAAAAACAAAAGATTTATTAGGCACCATAATTATCGCTCTGAAAAATGTTTTCAAAACGAGAAACTAAACCGACGTTATTGAATAATTATTGGTCTAAGAATTCAGAAGTTGGTTGAATTGATTTACATTTTTCAAGATTTTCTTTTATTTAAGAAAACCTCAATATTATTTCGTGAAATTCAGAACATCTTGTGGCAATTCATATCGTGATAAACATTCGACTTGATTAACAAACACAATCATGATATGGTCTTCTATAACTAAACCGACAAATCTAGACGGAATAACGTCGTAGGCTTGGTTATGTGTGAAGCGTAGTCTACGCTGCGTAGAGCCAATGAGATTGAATGTAATCTTCTTATTTTTCTCAAAAATTATGTCACATAACATACTCACAGATACTCACAACTAAATTTTTTTCGAGAAAAATTAGAACTATACATTTAATCTTATCGGCTCTACGCTTCACACACAACCAAGCTTATGACGTAATTCCGTCTAGATTTTCGGATTAGTTATAGGAGACCGTACAAAAATGTGTTTGTTATGTGTATATCACATATTGTAAATATTTTTTGAAACTTTCTGATGAAATTTTGAATTAGATTCAGAACATACTGTTTATATGAACTTTATATGATATTTCTGAATTTGGCCAAATATAAAATACACGAAACCTAGCATTTTTGGTATATGTTTTGATCCTAATTTATGATGTCATCAAAAACTTCATCAAAAACTTCATCAAAAATACTTCATCAAAAATATAATTAACTTAAGGGGGTGTTGTGAGTGATTTATGACATAATAATAGATATGAAAGATCTAGCTTGCATCTCTGCGATAGTTATATCGGAAAGTTTTGAGATTTGATCGGAATCCGAAAAATTGTCTGAATTTTAGTGAATGTGAGCTTTTTTTTTTTTTTTCCTGAGGGGTCCACTGGTTGAATATGCCGAAAAATGGTGTTTTTCCGACGTTTGATACAAGAGCTTTTTCTGTGGCAATGGCCAAGATACGTCATTTTTGAAATATAACAAGCCCAAGGGTTGGTGAACATCGAATGGGATTTTTTTTTTAATTTCGGTCTGATTGGCTGTAAATCGACTGAAAAATGCGCGAAATCGAAAATTTTGAACATAAAAGTGAGAATTAGAAAATCACAGTGCCACCAAAAAATTTCTTGTATACGATTTGCTGGAACCGATATTTGCAACTATGGTCTCATTTTAAACACAGCGGATTCTAGAAAAAAATAGGATTTTTCTGTTAATATTTCTTTTTGCTCTCTAGAAAAAGCCTCGTATCAAAACGTCGAAAAAACACCATTTTTCGGCATATTCAAGCAGATTGCTGACCCCTGAGGCAAAAATCGAAAAAAATAGCTCCCATTCGCTAAAATTCAGACAATTTTCCGGATTCCCATCAAATCTCAAAACTTTCCAATATAAGCTCTAGGATCCTTGTTTCTTTAAAAAAAGCTGAGAGACTCGTGTTTGACCGCGATTAACCAGATGGTTGGTCGGAGCGGTACTGAATTGTCTAAAGGAATCGCGAGATCAAGGATGAATCTTTCATGTGTATTGATGAGAAATGTTCTACCGTCATCAGTTTAGCCGTACCAAGCCTCCAAAATGTAAAAAATTACTTACATCACCAGGGATCGGATTTTTTTCAAATTTGACCAGGTCGGGTCGGGTCGTTTTTTTTCTGAAATTTTCCGGGCCGGGTCGGACGCCGACCCGAGTACGTTTTCGTCAGGTCGAAAAATTTTTTCGACCCAGGTCGGGTCGAAGGTCGGGGGAATTTTGTTCAAGGGAAGTTTAAAGGGGAGTGAGTTCGATTTAAAAAAAATTGGCGAGATATTAAGGGGAATTGGGCTCGAGTTTAGGGGAGAGTGGGCTCGATATTAAGTGGGAGAAGTGGCTCGAGCGACTTATTAACAATTTTACATTACGAAAAAAAAATCGTGGGGGGGAGGTCTTTTATTAAAAGCGCTTGGAAATACCGCGGATATAAATAACGCGAATATTTATAAACATTTAAAAAAAGGCATTGAAGATTGACCATAAGACGAAAATTCTCACTCATCAGAGGTGGTCAAAATTTCTGTATATAATGCGGCCTTCGGATTTTTGTAAATCATTCGAGATTATGTCGTATCTCTGCAAAAATCCGGAGGTAGGTATAATACAAAGACCAAGGATCGGCATGAGGGAAATACAAATCATATCGATTTTGATCGTTTCGATAAGCATATTTTGATGAGTTATCCTAATTTTCAGGCATGGTTTCAAATCTTATCTCCGTTAACTTATAAATTGTGGTTTAATAATATCAAATGGAACATTGTGATAATATGTATCAGATGCTATTTTTAGGCAGTCAAACGAAATTTAATGTCGAAAATTGTTAGATAGCAGGGGTGTTTAGGGGTCAACCACTGTATTATACCTCACAGATAATTCAATGTGTTATCTGCGAACAGCAAATGCATAAGAATAGTGTTACAAGACATTATCAAACTTAGCACGACGACTGGATTGATGTGCCCCTAAATAAAATAAACCGCAAAATCCAAAGCCTGCCAGAATACGTCGTAAAATTTGAAGACTTAAAAATGGAAATAAATGGCCAGGCGATCATCAAGACGACTCGGAAGTTGTTGGACGACCGGGTTCAGGGAGGCTGATAAATTTTATAAAAATACCTTAATTTGATCCTTAATGAGAACTGTGGGAGACAATGATAAGATTTAATAATCACTTATAAGTAATTCAGTTTTTTAAAAAACATTGGTATCATTGGCGACTACAAGCCGCTCGGAAGCACCTGCCAATTTTTCTGGCAAAACGTCCAAGGATTTCCGACTTAAAAAAGCTATCTTAATTGGTATTCAATGCACAAAACAGCTCATCATCACTTGAGCGATTTTTCGCAACAATCATCGGCAACACGTCCAAAACCAGAAACAAAGTGCACCTTGAAAGTTTGGAAAAACTCGTCCAAAATGCAAATCACGATGCATTTTTTGGCATTCTAAAGCAAATAGTTGAATGAATACTGAAAATACTTAATACAAAATAGTTACTGTCATAAATCTACTTTTAATAAAGAAATTGAATTTATTTGAATCGTTCAAACTTGGTCGCGGTTTAATTATATCAGTATTACATGATTGTGTTTTTCGTTAAATCATGTAATTGAGTACAAATATTCGTTTCTGCTTATAAAAGAATAAGTGTAATGCTTACCAAAAGTTAAACGTGACATAAATAAGATGTTATTTTGTAATGTACAGTTTGACTACTGAAGTAAAAGCAACTATAAACTTAAGTTCAAAATTATTTAAACGTGATCGCGAATTAAACATGTCAGTAAATGCTTAACATGTTAATTTCGCGATCGCGTTCCAATGGTTTGCATATTAGTCTAAAGTTGCGTTAACAATAGTAGTCGAAGTGCATAAAGTTTGATCAGATGCATGTTGAAAAATGTAATTGATTAATTATTAAAATTTCATACACGTTCCAATTTCAAATTAAAGCTGAACTTTTTAACGTACTGGCGTTTCAATAAAATAATATAATGTTTAACGCATGTGAGTGTTGAAGCAACTTTTTTGAAGTCTGGTACTAAAGAATAATATTCGAAAATTTTAATTAAGTACAGTAATTGATCGTTTACCTATCCAATAATAATAGTATTCATCGTATCCTTACTTCAGACACCAGATAATTTACCAATACAATAGTTATCAATTCCGACCCAAATATCTATCAAATAAAAAAATTCATATCTTTACTAGTGAACACCAGATAAACTATCAATAACAAGACTATTCATATCTATTTCAAATAAAAATTATCAAAAACTTCATCAAAAAATATAAATTGTATTCAATAAATATAAATATTTCAAAGTCAAAAATTTCTTAGAAAAATTAAGATAAAATTCTTAAATTGAGACTTTGTTCAAAAATGAAATTTTTGTTCCAAAAAATTCGAAGTCCAACCAAAATATCAAATTTTTTAACAAAATTATTTTTTTGAAGAAAATTTTTATTTTTCGAACACAATTTTGATTTTTGAATCACAATTTATATTTTTGAACAACTTTTTTAAACCAAGATTTCAATTTTTTAACCAACATTTCAATTTTCAACCAACATTTCAACATGTTAACCAACATTTCAATATTTTTAAACAAAATTTTCATTTTTTGACCAAAATTACAAGAGATCAAGAGAACTTCGATCGCCTGCCGATATCTTTATATTTTGACAATATTTAGAAATTAATTATAAAGTTAATTTACTAAGAAAAAACTTTATATGTTAAATTTAGCTTGATAATGATTCACGAAAGCGTTCGCAACAATAAAAATAAATAATAATAAAGTGATCGATTTATAGTCTAAACTACATAAAAAATTTTGCTCTTTCATGTAAGTTATCGAAAACGTTAGCAATAAAGAAAAATTTAAGTTCATTACATAAAAATAATCAACTGACGTTTCGTCTATTACCACATTTTCAAAGTGATAGACGAGAATAAAAATATAAGTCTCATAAACTATTATTTTGCAACAAACCAAACAACTTATCCTGATAAAATTATCGGAAACAAACAAAATGATCAAAATTTTCGATTCAATTTTATCATCTTTCAACATCTCAGAAAATTTACAATGTAAAAAAAAAGATTCAAAAATTATCGTTAGAAATAAATAAATTTAGAACCATTGTCGATTTACATTTGTTCTCCCATCTGAAGGCCGAATAATTGCCTGTAGCATAAGTACAAAAACAGCTGACGTCGAAAATGTTTCAAAATTAGAAATTAAAAAACTTGGAGATGCCATAAGAAATTTCAGCGGCGCAAACGATGTCTGTGTTCGTCCGGAAGCAATTAAAAATGATGGAGAAGTTGAAAATGAAATTTTTTCATTCGAAATTGGCAAAATCGAGGCCAATTCTGAAGTGACAATAAAATTTGAGTATATCAGAAAATTAGAGGGACGAGAATTACCGTGGACAGACCAACGATTAAAAATGCAACAATCAAATAAACAGTCTAAACCTCCGACAATGAATCCAATAATGTACAGATTAACTATCCCCATGCATAAAGAGGACGACATTCTTGATTTCCCAGAACTAGCTACTCAGCTAAAAGCAGTAGATTATAGGTGATTTGAAACTTTACTTTCATCAGTTACAGTATAGAGTGTCCAACGTCAAAACTGATTTCTGAGATTTTCTTGATAACCTTGAGAATTTCAGAATTCGTATTCGGACAGAAAATTTCGGATTATCATTTTCCACAGGGTAGCCTGAAATCAAATTCACGCAGATAAGCCTTTTTAGTGCCAAAATTAACCGTTTTTCCAAAAATATATTAAGATATATTTATCCGAAAGCAAAAAGATGACATTGAAAACTTAGTCTAAACAAACGAACCTAATGAGTTTAAATTTTAACCAATCTTAACAAAGCATAGACATCATAATTTCGAAAATTTAAGAGATTACAAATCTTTTCTGAGTTTGCCTTTCTCAAAAATTATCCATTTAGTTTTTTTTTCCTGGCCTGAAACAAGCTAAGAAAAAAACTTTACAAGAGCGACTTAAGATGTTGTGCAAAGAAATTTCGGCAAAAACTTAAAAATTTTAATGATATAAGTATCTGAGAAATTTTTTAAAAGGCCATTTTGTAAAAAGTATTTTAAAAAAAAGTGATTTCAAATTTTCTAGGATGAAATTATAAACAAAAAATAATGCTCTTGGCCAAGCAGACACAAATCTGAGTTGACAAAACGGGCAAAACCTAAGCATTTTTTATGAAAATCCGAAAAAACCAGTCTCAGCTGAAAAAACGAGAATTTTCCGAATCCCTAAAAAAATATTTATTATTTTGGACTTCTTCACTTTTCAACAACTGTTGAAAAAATTTGTCTCAAAATTTTAAACATGCTTTTGTTCTTATTTTCCTTTTAACTGTCAAATGAATTTTGAAAGTAGAAATCAGAATATTTTTTTTCTTAAAATTTGGTGTTAAATAAAGTTTAATTTCAGTTGCAAGATTCAATTCTGTCAGGGAGCTGATGAAACATTTGTGCGAGCGAAACGCATTATGGCGTTATACAATGACGAAGACGAAATAATAAATTCTGTGGAAAATCTTAACTTTGAGCGTTTATCTGAAGATATCATCGAGCTCGAAACATCTGGTATGGTAAATGCTGTTACTGTTTTTTGCGATTTTGAATTTAAAAACTGTTCTGGAGGGAAAAAATTGAAAATCAAAAATCAAAATTATCAACTTTACCTCAACGAACGATTTGAATTTGATGACAATTCCAAATATTTCACTTATGTCGCAAATTTCTGTCGGCCAGACACTTCAAAGTTTCCAGCAAATGTTAAGAGAGAGTTCGTTTTCGCTTTGGAACATTCGAAAATAATGTCAATGGAAGAAATAAAAAGAGCAAATAAGCCAGGGTGAACATTTCGAATATAACGATGTGCACAAAAAGTGGCATCTGACTTTTCTGAGGCTTTATCTATAGCTGATTATTGACGTTTTTTCCAGGGATGGTCGTTTAATATGTTCGTTGTTATATGGTTTATAAAATTATTCTTAAAATTCAGAAAGTTTTGTGGCGTTTTTTAAAGTTATAAAAATTTCTAGTTTTGTAATAAAATGTTTCTCCTTAATACGGCCAAATATCAGTGAAAACAAACATCTCTAACATTTTATTTTTCAAAAACTGTTAAAACAAAAAAAATCGAAAAGTTTTTTTTTTGATCCAAAATTTTTTTTATGAATGTTGAATTCTAAATTGAAAAAATAAACTTTCTGCATAATTTTTTATCAAATGTTTTACATGAATACAAATTGAAGATTTTACCCTATTATCAGGCTTTAATTCTCATAATCTGTGAATTACCTAATTCCGAGGATATTTTATTCAATGTCGTTATTTTCGGTAGCACTAAACGTGGAGAAGTTATTTGGGAGGATCCAAAACCCTCAACTGCTGAACATCGAACAAAAATGATCGAAAAAATCGAGAAAATTGATGTTTCTACTGATGATAACCTAATGGGTCCGGAAGAACCCATCGTTGATCTCTTTGAAAATCAACTAAAAGATAAGATTCGAGACGTTTTATTTGTTTCAACATGTAAATTACCAAATCCGAAATTAGTTCGCAGAATAACAGCGCGATGTAACGAGCTCAGGTCCTCAAATCGAATTTTCACTGTTTCTTTTGGTAAGCTCATTAACTGTTGTTCCAAACGCGCAACTTTATAAAAAATCTTTTTGTTGAAAATTGACGATTTTTGCGAATTTCAACTATTTTAAAAATCCATTTTCCGACTGTATTTTTAGATTACAGAAAATTGTTCGAAATTTCGATTAAATGTGTTCCCAAATAACTAGGAAGCAGAATAAGTTTCATAAATTTTTGAAGTTAACTTATTTTCAAAATAATAATTAAGCTAAATTATTTTAATAACTTTTTGAAACAAATCTCTTTTTATTAATTATCGAAATTCTAATAAATATAAGTGCTAGTAAATCATACGCAATTTCACGATTTTTAGCTTAAGGGTGTTTTTATACGTAAAATGAGTTCATTAGGTATAATTTCTGTGTTGGTAAAGTATGTTGCAGGAGTCATGTTTTCGAGGCGTGGGGTCCTCTCGCCTCATTCCACGACCTCGCTCAACCAATCTGGTAGCTGGCAGAAGTGACAAATGCTGGCGTTTTGGTGTTTATGATGTAAATAACCCTGCAAATCTATTTCAGGCGTCAAAATTCACTTTTTAGCAACTTTTTTCCGACCAATGAGAAATCGCCAAAAATTGAGAGCAAAATTTCTAAAAATTGTTTTTGCAAAATTTTCTCGGGAAGTAACTTTCGGACGATTCCTAGGCCTAACAATTTTTCTTTTCGAAAAAATTGAACATTAATACAATTTAAGGGGGTAGTGTCCGCAAAAAAAGTTGGCCTGAAAATCTGATATAGTAACACTATACATCGTTCACCAGAATTATAAAGTATTTTTGTATAATGAAAACATTCAGGGTCTAAACCAAATCGTGTAATGGAAACTATATCCAAAGAAACTGGTGGCAAGTCGATGAATATCACTGACGATACAAGAATGATTATCGCACTCAGTGAATTTTGGCAAAGATATATTTTACCAGTTACAGATAAACAATTTTCAATTTAAATTATTAATTATTTCTTGACAAAAACACAAAAAACATATTTTGCAAAAA